>JZLH01S0276624.1:61769-78642 GCA_001188425.1 Eucidaris tribuloides
GTTAGTATAAGCGCTGCAAGCTCACACATCATTTTGTGACCCCATATACATTACCAATATGTGTCCAATTCCATACTCTTAACACCTCGCGTGAGAAAATATGACTTATCCTCTGTCAGGCTAAGATGTCATCGCGAAATGATAATCCCCCAGAAATATTTTTGCTCTGACTGGTCAGGCTAGCAAGGGGAAGTTTGTAGCGGGTGTACGATCTTCTCAATACTTTACTCATTCGTCAAAGTCTTTTGTCAATTTTTCAGCAAAATCAAATGTGGTGCGTAATTTTGCATGACGTTTTTAACGTGAATTATTAATACATTTGAAAATGTGTTACAAACATTACTTAACATTGCGGAGGTTTGATAAAAAAAACATATCAAACTTTGATATCTCGGCTACATGATCGAGAATATGCTGCCACTAGCAAGATATGTTAATGATAAATAATTAATGATAAATACCACACTTGAGTTAAGCGTCCTGCCCAGTCTTATTTGTAGACACATTAGGAAAATGGACATGGCACAACCTCTATGCACTCTTACAGTAGATTCTCACTATTGAAGCTTTTAAATCTTGTTATTTTGAAAAATTAAAAAGGGCTTTAGTTTCAGACCATATTAGAGACACTTATAGCATGAAAACTAGTAGGGTCCATGCTTATGGCATAAATGATTATGTAACTCAGATTGGTCAAACTGGAAATATTGTTTAAATGCCTCTAAGACCTGACTGCCAAACGTTCGATAGTCTCATGAAATAAATGGAAATGAATAAATCGAAAGAAACGATCAAATGTTTGTTTATTTGTCGTTTGTTGCCCTGTTTGTTTATTTGTATTTTTAAGAAAACAAATCAAAATATCTTATTCTGTAACCAATCACACATGTAACCACACACACACAAAAACTTTTTTTTTTGGGGGGGGAGGCTTAGAATTTTAAATGCGTATTCGGGAATGTTAATCCTGTTCGAAACTCTCTTTGCTATGTATCATGATTATTGAAACTCAATTCCTTGTTTTCTGTTTTTCATGTTTAATTTTCGGAATGTATCGTACAGTAAGGTGCTTTTTGTTTCATCGTGTATTTTATTTTAATATATTTCTAATTAAACATATCAAATGTCATTTCCTCGTGGTTAGTTAACATTTATGAACGCATAGAAAATTATAGGGGTAGGGTTGGCTTGATTGAACTTTAAAAACGTAATTGGGGTGTTTTGGGCAACCGTTTTTGGCATTATTGCCTCTTTAATTTTTAAACCCTGCATGATGAATGTTGTTTTCGTATGGTTTTGTTCTTGTAATGTGTATATTTTGTGTAGTATTGTATTTATATCGTTGTCTACATGTGGTATACTTCGTCGTGTGAACACACCAAATTTCCTTTGTTTTTAAACATTTGGACAATAAAATGAATTGAATTGACAAAAGCTGTTGTCAAATACAATACAGTTCCACTCCCTGCTGAGTTTTACAGACTCCGATCTTGATCTCGATGGAAATGAGAGCCCAAGTATAGTTTTGGTATAAATGGTAAAAATCAAATTATTTTTGATTATTTTCTTTAGATTGACATATAAGCATGATAAGAACTATTAATGTCCTGAAAATGCTCGCCCTGAAACTCTCTCATTTTGTTAAATTATTCAAAATGTAAAATATCGGGGAGGGGGGGGGGGCGGCATTTCCCAAAGGTAATGTACATACCGTACATGCTCTCCGATAATTTAAACATCTAGATATATTTTTTTATTATTATAAATACATATAATTTTCAGTATAGGTTTGATGTTGTTTTCTGCTGTCTGGGGTGACAATAAAATTATCTGTGAATGATTTACGAAACAGTTGTCTGATCCGTCAAAATTATACTATGCTCGACCACAAATCGGTTCGTTGAATTTGTTAAGCTATACCAGACTTTGACAGAAGCATCGAAGCAAATTGCATCAAAAATCATATTTACTTCAAGCTTAAAGTCATTGTGATATTATTTGCTCGAATGAATGGCGCGGAGACAAAATTATTGAATTAAATCAAGACCATATAATGTTGACGATTCGTAATTTTCATAGCGATGTCAGCGAGATGATTGACGCATCATGTACAGTGGTGCTGAAAGACCAAAATAACCACAGAAAAAAAGAAGAAAGAAAAATGGGAATAATAATTTGGCCTTCACGCTGATTGTTTGTGTTGTGTGAATTATCCGCCTGGCCTGTTTGTTGTTTAGCCTAAAGCAACGAAGCTTATCAGAAAAATCAATCTTTGGTAGGATATCTAATCAGGGCAAATAAAATCGAAAAGTTTCATTCAGGAATCAGCATTTGTTACCGAACCGAGTTCCGCATCGTCCGTTGACAAGCGATCCATTCAAAGTAAACAGTTTTAATCACCAAGTAAATAATCAAATTGTCACTTTTGAGATTGATTGATGTGATTTTTTTTAAACATTTTTTTTCTAATTCCAACTGATGCAACTGATGTATTTTTTTCGAAGGGGTGGTGGTTCCATTATCAGAAAAACATATTGGAAGGCGACATATTAAAAACGAAACTTAATACCAACTTAAGTAGAATTATTTCCTAGACTATTATTTTTATCACAGTATATTTCTTTTGAAAAATGTTCCGACAGTTTCCGTAGCCATAACCATTTCGCTATCGTTCACCACTATCAATGTAATTGACCATTGATAGAAAAAATGTGTATTATCTACGTTAAAGCTAAAAAAGCTTTATTCTTTTAAGTGTGAATTCATCTCTCACCAGAAAATGACGCAACGTTACGAGTTATCAACTTTAGCAGACTAGATTGTTGAATTTGTCAAAATGAAATTTAAATTTCACCTTGATGAATTTTGAGATCCTTGGGAATTATATCAGATATGCCATCACCCTTTGGAAATACACACAATTCTAGCAATATGTCATTATCGACCTGATGGGCAAAAATGAATGAACGAATAAATCAATCAATCAATCAATAAATGAATGAATGAATGAATGAATGAATGAATGAATGAATGAATGAATGAATGAATGGATAAATAAATAAATAAATAAATAGATGAATGAATACATACATACATACATACATACATACATACATACATACATACATACATACATACATGCGTACATACATACATGCGTACATACATAGATAAATAAATAAATAGATAAATAAATAATAAGATAATGAAATAAGGTAATTAATTAAAATGGAGAAAAATGAGTTATGGTCACAAATATTCTCGACTGTATAAATTAACTCAAAATCAATTCGTTCTCTCATATGCGTTTCACACAAGAAAACATAGATTCCCATTTTTACTGGATATAAACTCAAAACGACTAAATTCCGGCTCTTATCGACCAAGATTATAGGAAGAAGGTCGCATGCACTAGTTGGCCACTGTGAACTGTTTTTCTATCATGTTAAACTATGGGGGGATTATCCATGAGTTTGTCAAACTCATTTGTATTGATAGTGGCCTGTGGCCAGTCTTCCTAGAATTTATAATACTCTAGAAAGTGCCTTTGAGAAGCATGTTCGGCATAAAACCACAACGAATTGAATAATCATTGATTTTGGTATTTGTTGTTGAATAAGTCAGTCTCCTTAGTTATTGATGAAACGGTCTGTAGATGCACTAAATCAACGAAGTTCTCTACAGTTTAAAGTTAAATTGTGTCTTG
Source organism: Eucidaris tribuloides (assembly GCA_001188425.1). Classification (NCBI taxonomy): domain Eukaryota; kingdom Metazoa; phylum Echinodermata; class Echinoidea; order Cidaroida; family Cidaridae; genus Eucidaris; species Eucidaris tribuloides. The sequence goes on from JZLH01S0276624.1 coordinate 65,476, forward strand.
TACGTACCTTGGATTTATGATGATAGTAAAATTTAATCATGCTATCTAATAGTTAAAGGCATAATATAACAACGATTGCACCTTAATCTGAGCTACATCATTATCCGTGCTAAGTGTCTCTAATAAGGACTAAAAAATGAAGAATGGAAAATTTACTTCAAAAAGATCATACCAATGGTTATACAAGATTTAGGAAAAAACTGTCTTTTTGACAGATGCGGATCAACGGAAATACATATTGAAAATCAAAAAGATTGTAGAAAGATCCCGCATGTTCTAAAATGATGTCTGATGAAGCAAAAAGAATCCGAATAAGTTCGTTTAAGAGATGCAGCCCTATACAATATTCCTCATGATTTGCTGAAATTAGGGCGCTGTTTTCATGTTTCTTGTACACAGTGGCAAATATTTATCCCTTTTATGCTTAGTCATCTAAAACAGAAGTCTTCCGAAGATGTCGTATCATTATCAGCCTTACATCTGTGATATTATCGTAATTATTTGTAACAACTGTTATCAAATATCAGAAGAGTACACCGCCCCCCCCCCCCACCACCACACACGACACACACTCGTCAATTATTTAAACGCAGAACACTGGAAATACGAAATACAATGGGTGGCCCATCTCCAAGATAACCGAGATGTTCAGTATTATGCATCTTTTCCAAGGTAGGATGAGTTTCTGGTTCAAGATATCTCATGGCCTTCAACGCAACAAACATCTTCACGGAACACCTGTCGTACCAACTGTTGTTTGTTTTTACGAAAAACGAAAAAAAAACAGCGATGTCATCCAGGAGAAATTTAGATATTACAAATATCATCGAACTGACTATTTTGTGAATGTGAATGCTTCAAGCATTTTTGTTTTCAAAGATTGAGCCAACATTAATATTATCATGGTCAAGAAAGAATTGTTTCCAAGGTCTTCCAAAATAAAATCTTGGCTGAATAACAAAGCCTCGTTTCTGAACCATGTAAGATGTCGAGGAGAGTTAACAAAAATATGTTTACCTTAAAGGTATATCGTCGAGGCAGAGCGGACTAGCTCCCTCTTTCGACTCAAATGATAGAAAATGGGAACTGATATTTCCACCGAAATACAAGTTAAACAACTTGGTTTTGTGAAAAAAATACGAATGTCCGACATTTGCTCAGGTGACATTTGCTCCGATGATTATTTCATGCACTAACCCTGACCTCAAGCCTGACCCTATCCCAAACACCAACCTTAGCAGTATTCCGAGCTAGAAACCCAATGGCAACCCTAACCCTAACTCTTTGTCTTAAGAGATATTGTCACCGCAGCAAATGTCGGATCACCAAAATAAATTTGTTTTTGTTTTGCAGTCTGTACACAACGATAGTGCGACAATGCATATTTTTGAATTGGTGCCTGCATTTGCAGAATAGTTATTGACCTCTCTGTGCGAATTACATTTTGACAATGCACCTTTAAAGGCATTCCCATCTGAAAGCCATTGGCATCAGGATGAAATAATTCCAATGTGAGCTTAACAGACAAGTTATAAACATAACTCGCCCATCGCATTTTGCAAGGAGTATGCCATTTATGAACTTTAAGAATAATTTTCTAAGTAAAAGTGTCATTCCCACTGCACTATACGTCTAATTCAAATAAATTAAGATGATAGATTTCCTTTGATTGAGATGTAACATGAGGTTAAATTTTCTTTCTTTTTTAATAAAAGTGGTCGATTAGTTTATGTCTTACAAATATTACTGTAACTATTTTGTAACTTAAAGCCACAGGCTAACAATGTACAATTTAAAAATGTGAGCTACATAATCCCCATGCTCCAAGTGTCTTTGATAAGGTTTAAAAATGAAGCCCTGAAAAAAATTGTATTTCAAAATGTTTATTTAGTGCTTTAAAAAAGTGAAACTCTACAAGTACTTAAGTTGACAGGATTAAACTGCCCATTTCCTCCCATAGACCTACTGTGTGTAGATCTAGGCTATTTTATCCTCCCCGGAGTGGAAATTGTTGATTTAGTGGCAGCATAACTTTCCAAACTTTGTATTCTGGTGTTTGTTTGTCCATTTAAACACTACTATGTTGTTCAGATATCACAGTTTGACAATTTTTTGTGAATTGAAGCTCCACAACTAAGCCTATTGCTTTCAATTTTCATTTGTTTTTTTATTTTAATAAAAGTGGCCGATTAGTTTATATCTCTCATATATTACTGTAACTATGCTCTAACTTGAGGCTGAATTTCATAAGAGTTCATGCCATTATGACCCACCTTGCATGCAAATATGTGTCATTACCTTAAATACACTAAAATAAATCAGAATGCCTGTTTATTGTCTACCTATTAATTCAAACAGACGTTTCACCGTCATTTTCACAAATATTATACAACTTCTGCTAACACAGCAACAATATAGCAAAGACTTTCACAGAATCAATATCACACAATACAAATGCAATTCAAAAAGCATGTATTAAAGTACTACTGTACGTGATATTTTTTTCTGAAATATTTGTTTTCAAAATTACAAATAATTCCATTTTATGCATTTCATTCAGAATATATTTTATTGGAGCCACGGAGATTCCTAAACACCCACCTAATATAGATGTCTGGTTGGATAGCGGTGATAATACACCTAGACAATGGGAAGATTCTATTGTAAGTCGTTGTGGTTGTAACGCGTGGTAAGATATGTTGTTGATATTCTACTACCATGCAGCAATGGAATAATTAAAGAGAAAATCTCCAGCAAACATGTTATCGTTGGATCCGCATGATGTGGTATATTGTCTGACCATGCTCATTCATGCCTTCAAAATTACATGTGCGATCTCTGTATGTATGGTATGTTCATATGGAAAGAAATGAAGACTATTATTTAATCTATTTGTACAAATTCTTCTGTTGTATATTCTGTATTGTATATTCTACCTTATATAGGCTATATTTTTTTACAGACGTATATTCTATATCTTGTAAGTTATATTCTATACACCCAACATTCTGTGTTATTATATTTTATATTCTATATTCTACCATGTACATTCTACATGTATATTCTTTATCCTTTTCTCTCGCGTAGGTCTATTATGTTCTTTATTCTGGATTTAAGTGATCATGATACTCTTGCCGTTAGAATACTGCATATTGTTAAAAACATATATTTTCAGATATTAATGTCAACAATATATATATAATGCAATACATACAATATTACGTATTGTATACACTTAGTATACAACATAGGCCTACATCTAATATTTGATAATCTATCCAGCATTGTATTTAGATACTTATATAACCATGTATGAGATAACAGGGTTCTGCAATGTCTGTTGAAATAGTTGGAGTCTTTTTAATAAATGTTGATTTATTCGAACTGTAACTACTCAAGCGCTTTGAAGATCTGGCCTCGTCAGGTCATATGGACTGTTTTCCCCTCCAGCACTGGTTTTAATTATTTACTGGCGTAAATATTCTAATTTATGTATGAACGCCAATAAGTAACAACAACAACAACAACAACAACAACAACAACAACAACAACAACAACAACAACAACAACAACAACAACAACAACAACAACAACAACAACAACAACAACAACAACAACAACAACAACAACAACAACAACAACAACAACAACAACAACAACAACAACAACAACAACAACAACAACAACAACAACAACTGGTTTTAATCCAAAATAATTTAAATCCGCCATGAATGTGGTCTAACTTTACGGACCACGAAGCTCACCTAATCCTTGAATCTGTGAACTAACATATTCTTATGACAAATGTCGTATGGCTGACCCTTTTCTTTGACTTCTCTGTCCAACATTGTTCTGATACTATAATATAATATAATATGATATAATATAATATAATAAATATAATATAATATAATATAATATAATATAATATAATATAATATAATATAATATAATATAATATAATATAATATAATATAATATAATATATAATACATGATATCATCATGCATTATAATGCTTGAATGACACAGTGACTCTTCTAGCTTAATCAGTCTAAATACAACCGAGAAATAAACATGTTACCAATATGCAAAGCGCATGTGTAAGAACAAGTGACATATCGAACTATTGGAGGAATAATAAATGAATAGTACTATACATAATTTTAACCCAAACCTTTTGCCCTAACACTAAATCTAACTCTTTTATGATAACCTTATCCACCTGCAAGTTTATCTTGTCACTTATGTTGTGCATATTTTCCCGCCACTTGCGAAGATAACGATGGAGCGCCACGACGATGGTATATCTGGCTATACGCGAATCTGTTTTGAAAGTGAAAGGATTTTGCAGATGTTATCCGTGTTTCACGCTATTTCAAGCGAGAGTAACCGTGCAGTCATTCGGTAAACTTACATGGAGCGAGACAATGGGTGTCAGTTTAAATGTTTAAGAAGATTAAAACGCTATGCACCAAACATTAAATGACGTGAATTCCATGCAGATACCGAAATGCGTTCATTCACTTTCACATACAGCAAAACGTTTACCTCACATTCTACAGAAGGAATTCACGCAACGAAACACATGCGCTTTATTAGTGTCACAAAAACTTGATATAACCTCCTTCACTAAAACAGACGTTTGATTACAAATCATTCATTTATTGTTAAAGTATTAGACTAATATTGTGGAGCTTCAATTTGTTAAAAAAAAAATTGTCAAACTTTGATAATCTGAGCTATAGTAGGGTTTAAATGGACGAATAAAATCCTAGAATACAAAAGTTTGGAAAGTTATGCTCACTGGCAATATGCATGAATAAACAATTTCCACTCCGGTGGAGGATAAAATAGCCCAGATCTACAAACAGTTAGTCTGTGGGAGAAAATGGGCGGGTGAATTAGGTCAACTTGAGTGCTTGCAGATTTTCACTTTTTTAAAAGTAATAAATCATCATTTTGAAATAAAATTTCTTCAGGGCTTCATTTTTAGACCTTATGAAAGACACTTAGGACGTGGAAGATAATGTAGCTCATATTTTGTTTTGTTAGCATATGGCTTTAATGCCTTTTCACTTCATTTTCCTTATTTTTCAGCAACATCTATCTATCTATCTATCTATTCATCTATCTATCTATTCATCTATCTATTCATCTATCTATCTATTCATCTATCTATCTATTCATCTATCTATTCATCTATCTATCTATTCATCTATCTATTCATCTATCCGTCTATTCATTTTTCTATCTATATGTCTATCTATCTATTCATCTTTTTATCTATCTATCTATCTATCTATCTATCTATCTATCTATCTATCTATCTATCTATCTATCTATCTATCTGCCTATCAATCCATCTATATGTTATCCCCTTCGATTTCGTTGATGTATTTTGTTAGATAATCTTGTTAGAAACCCCCCAATGTTCTAAGCAGATTATCCTTATGTCTGGTAGTAGAATTATTTAAAAAGATTAAAAAAAAGAGCGACACGCCAGTCAGACTTAAGGAGATTGTCTTCTGATAAAGAAAGAAAAAAAAATGTTGTCTGATACATGATTGACTTTTTGGTGTCTGTATCAATATACCGACTGTGCGCCCGATATTAAGTTATGCTCGTGGCAAGCGTAGTCTTAAATTTCCGATTAGATATAAAGGGTTTTAAAGCTACAAAGAGTCTACAAAGTTCTTGACAACTTTAAAATTACCTCTGTACTTTTTTTTTAATAGGCGGGGTAGATGTTTGCTTTATGCGAATGAAAGTTGTGTGAATTAAGCACAGATAGGCCTGAAATCATGAATTCTGTTATGCCACTCAAATCCAATTTCAGTTTTATTTCCTGTGAATGATACCCCGATGACCAATAAAGGATTATTATTGAAAAAATACAACCAAAACATTTTATTGCAAAATAGTTGATTAAGTCATCTATATACGGAAGGAAATTGTTTCTTTTTGTACACGGATTAATTCAAAGGGATCGTTAGCTAACGGAATTGTCAGAATATTTGTACCATGCGTTTCATTTAAAAAAAATAAATAAATCGATGTCTGCAAGGAATGTCTCGATCCCCTGTGTATACCATTGGTAACAAAGCTCTTTAGACTTTGCTTATAACATTATGAGAATGGTATATAATGAAAGGATCAATTTAACAAATTGAAATACAGGATTGAGACAAGTCTTGTACTGTTGTAGTTGAGAGTGGACAGGGAAAAGAGATAATCGCAACAAAATGTCTTAAAATGTTGCATTTAGGATTGGCTTATGAGAGGGGTGAGCTCTGTAGTCCCTGTCCCTTTGGGATCACCCGTGATCTAACAAAATAATTAGATCAACTCCTCCTTCAGCGCTGCAGAAAATAACAAAAACAAGTTTGTGTCGACGTTTAAAGAAATTCCATTACCTCAGTTAACCTTTAGTCTTTGTCGAAAACCCACTTTGTTTATTATGTGGCACTTCTGTCCACTTTTAAACACTAATGCTACTTAAATGTATAAATGAGGCACAATATTTACCTGGTTGTGAGTAGAATATTTTGTTAAAACTTTGTATTTGATAGAAGTGTAGCGATTTGCTTAAACTCAAGCAACCCATAATGTGTGTTTGAGAAACAGTCTACGCGCACACGCCCAGACATACATTATACACACCGTATTGTGGAATGTAACGTGTTAAAGTGACATCATAGCAAACAAAATAAAAAGCCTCTCAATTCGTTGAGAGAAGAACAATCATATTTTACTCACCCTGATGAAGCCCGAAATGTAGTTTCATTTCACTATTTTCAATGCTGTTAAAGACGTCAGTATATCCTTATAAATATGTTCAGTCAAAACAATTTCATCCTTTCTTCGTAAAACTCCTAAAAAACATTTTATGCCATCCTCCGAGTACGTATAATTTTACTGTAAAGAAAGAAAACCACACATTCATTAGTTTACTTTGAATATTTTCTGTTCATGCAAGATTGGTTAAGTATTCGTGAGATTGACTAGCTTTTGGGGAATAAACTGTTAATGTAATATCTGCTATTAAATATTGAGACTGCAAGCAGTTAGATTATTCTTTAAATTAAGTGTAATCGAGTTTATGAAAAAGGTAATAATAGAATACTATGGAGTTTGTGTTTCTATATAGTTACAAACTTCCGACAAATTCAGATTTTTTTCTTTAATATTAGGCCTTACTGTTTAATTTTAATTACTAACACGTGCAACGGAATGTGTGGTATTATACTAAATATACCCAGTGATTACGCTTCATTGAGAACGTTAACGAGTGAGCGATGTGGTTTGTTACAAATACAACTTTAACCAGGAAGATCCACATAAACGTAACAATCGAAGTATTATCTGTAGCTATACACCCCTGTCTACATCGAATAACAAAAAGAAAAAAAAACACCGCGTAAATTGTTACTATATTTAGTGCCAGTTCTATAGACTACAAGTTTGTGTGACTTTCATATTATAATCATTGTAATTTACACGGAGCATTATCCTATAAACTAGTAGCCCTATTTCAAAACATATATTGTACCATTTATATAAAAAGAACATTTAAAAAAAAAATCACGAATTAGCTCAATTAGCTTACCGTAACTTGGAATGCCCCTTTAACCAAACCAATCGTAATAAGTACGATAATATCCTTTTGGCATACAGACAAGCGAGGTTATGACAATTGTTGCCAAATTTTCTCTCGGGTCATCAAGCCTTTCCCCCCTTTTCATGTTTACGTATATATTTTTTTTTTCGGGCTTCAACGCCGTCTGGCCAAATCTTACGTAACAACTTCCCAAGGCTGTCTGTGTTATTATCTGTCTGAGCGTTGTAGCAAAGCTCGCTTCTGATTGGTCGAGTGCTCGTTACAACCCGTGCCCCCGCGCGAATGTGTGTATGTGTCAAAACATATGTGTTTCACATTCGGTAACATAGATTTTCAAGCAACGGATGATATATTTTTCGACCGTCTGTGATGTAATGATCTATATTTAACAGAGGTCAGTCTAAGATTCAGCTGTTCATAAAAAGGGGGTAGGAATGGGGACTTTTTTTTTATTCTACTTGAACATTGCTATTGTTTGACGCCCGGGGGTATTACGTTGGAGTGTACTCACTTTTACTCCGCGTGAAATTCTCAAGGTTTTCTAAGGTATTACGTTAACTTGGCCAAGACTAATCTTTCTTAGTTAGCCTGGGGCAAAATGGTTTTACCCCTACCACCACTTCCACCCAAACCGCCAATGCCAGGTCATCTCGCCGTGTTTGGCTGGTTGCGGACACTGGCTTACTTTCCCCCAGGGTCCATGTTTTACCCTCTAACCTACCGGGGGCCGACCCAACATTCGAGAATTTTATCTGGCTACTCCTGACAACGACAAGGAGTGTCAGTTCGGTAGCGCATCGACGAACCCTGGACTTGGGACGGAGTTCCTGGACTAGGAACAGGATTAGGTCCATCTTCTTGGCAAATAACCTGTCAGGGCAGGCACAGCTTTGATGAGCGGATTATGCTTCAAAGTCGTGCATTAATGTTCTCAACTTTCGTATGTTTCAGGTGCGTTCGTGGGCGACCTATTTGACCTGCTCGAGGCCCGAAAAGGACGCAAATAACAGGTATGTTATGCACCTACGAGTGTTTGACACATAAATTACATAGATTTCAATATATGTCACATTTGAATGATTTGCGTAAAACAGAAAAAAACGAAACAAACTAAACACAAAACAAAACGCGCACACCTGTATCAATCTGGCAGACGAGCTGTCGAAATTGAAACGCCTGTTGAAGTTGTGTCAACCCAAAGGGGCCAGTCGAGGCAACAATTTGAATAAAAAAGTGATGATTTTGTGAGAGAAATTTTGTTCACAAACCTGGCAAGAACAACCGTTTCTGTGTTGATTTTATATTTCTTAAAAATTTCCTTTTGGTGGTAAATTTCCAGTCGCCTGATTAGGCCTATATGAAAGTTTTCTTTTTAATAAATCTTGTTGTGCCAACCACCTGGAAAACACAACGATCCCACCGCGTCTGCATTATTGCAATTAAATGTAATTAGAATTATTATTGAATTTATATTCATGATATCGAGTATTTGCGTTTGCATCGGTTGTTGGACCATGTTTTTGATGCCAGAAATTCATTGGAAAACAATATCTAAATATCTGCTTTAAAAATGTCAAAAAGATGAATATTCAGTTTCGAATCAAATACCTTCTCCAACAACACACTGATAATGTCCACGAGAATGACTTGACAATAAGACAGGTAAACTTCATCCTCCATGGTGCCTCCTTTGTCTTTTATTGAAGGATGACTCAATCACGGAGAGGAGGCACCTGAGTCAAGATTCACACTTTTTCCGAATTTGTTGGCCCATCATGCTGTAACGCACGAGTGGGGTGGACTGTATCTCTAGCTTGAGATCCATGCCGTTTGTTGAATCCAGATTAATCCAATTAATCCAATTAATCATGTCGAAAGAAATGATTAACTTAATGGATTTTTCTTAAAGATTCAGAAAATTATTTTTTTCGTATAGCTGCTCATAAAAAAATATGATAACTGGACAATACGCCTTACAACAACACCAACAACACACAAAAAAAAATACAAAAATTAAGTTAAAAAATGCAAAAAATGTAAAATAGGAACTCTGCAATTTCTTGTGTAAATTTTACCTAAGAAGTGAATTTTACACAAATTTATGTAAACTATATTTGCATTACATTTTTGTAGATTTTCACATAACATGTAAATTTTACAAATATCATTTAAATCATTATGTTATTTAACATAATGATTTACATAATATTTCTAAAATTTACATGTTGGGCAAGATTGTGACAAAAGAACTAAATTTTAGTATTCAAATTAAAAACAAAAACACAATTTAAATTGCTAACTGCTATCTTTTATGTTTGTTGTTTAGAAGCAGTTGCCCGAATTTCAAAAAAAAATGTCACAAATTTCGGCGCGCTCCGCGCGCAATAATTGCATTCTAAAAGTTTGGAAAATTGAACGATATGAATGTCTAGTGGTATTTTACGTAAAATTTATTAGTTTTGTAATGCCTTTGATATATTCAAAACATAATTGGGCATTACTTTTTATGACTTTTTCGTCTTATCACAATTATGAGGGGGGGGGGGGGCAAGACGACCTAACCACTATTCTAATTTTTCTTATTAGCGAATAATAACGAATGCAAAGTCATGAAAGTACAGAATTCATTTGTCACTAAAAGGGGCAAAAACTGTATTGTTTCAAGGTGAAATTGCAAAATTTTCGCATCCTGGGAGGGGGAAACCGCCCTCCGCAAACCCTCCCCAATTACGTTGTTTATTGTGACTATTCATAATCAATATCAGTATGAATGACCTTTTATGCATATTCTAAAGGAAAAACAGGGGTGCGTGCACTCCCAGCCACTTTATCAACGCATTCTGCGTACAGCCTGCAGGGGATCCCCCTTCACCCCCTTGCAGTTCAAATCTAAAAATGAATATTCGGGCATTAGTCAGATATATATGGGCAAAAAAATTGCTCCCCTAGAATGAAGAGGTCCCATACGCCTATGTGTATTAGTAAAGGTTTCTGAAAGGATATTGCACGACAATGTGACTTTGTTATTTTGAGTTAATAATCTAATTGATCAGACGTGAACATATGTATACATATACTCGCACCCCCCCCCCCCCCGCTCGGTCGCTTCCCTCCCTCGCCGCGGATCTCACACTATTACATGAATGTGCCCCCGTCAAAACTAAAAGTGTTCCGGCGCGCCTGCATCCAGACATGCCTAAATATACACACACAAACATACACACACAGATAGATAAATAAATAGATAAATAAATGAATAAATAAATAAATAAATAAATAAATAAATAAATAAATAAATAAATAAATAAATAAATAAAAAAATGCGTGAGTCAAGAGATACATTCAAAATTCGTCTATCAATTTTGAGTCAATTAATGAAATAAGTAAATAGTATTACAGCCAATTCATTAAATAACCACATATTACATTAAATAATTATAAGTAAAATGAATAAAAATAAGTAATGATATCTAGTTTGAAGTGTTCAGTAAATGATTAAAAATATAAAAACACACAAAAAACAAATAGGATTAAACAGTTAAACATGTACTTTGTAAAAAACATAAGTTTTATTCATTTGGTTATTCCTAATTTATTTAATTATTTATTTATCTATTTATCCATTTATTTACTTATTTTATTTATTTATTTATTTATTTATTTACTTATTATTTTTTTATCTATTTATCTATTCATTTATTTATTTATATATTTATTTATTCAGTTTGCCGCGCATTCAAACAGCGCATTCAAGCAGTGATTTTTCAGTTCTTCATTTTTACTTCCGTAAGATGCAAACCATACTTTTAACAAAGCTGAATCTCTAATGGCATGACATGTCGTTGATATTCCCTGATGGACATAACATGAATGAATGGAAATTGCAGGCAGGATTAAAAGCCTGCGGGTATGGTCAACCATGGGCCTTATTCTCCTGTGTTTACATGCCCATGTTAAAAACCCAGAACGAAATGACAACAGATAATGCATCGAGATAGATTTTTCGTTGATTATGGCATTTGTGGCATTTATATAACTTTTCCTATTCAGAACGGCTTACATCGTAATCAAGCTTAGAAATTAGTCGTTTTGTAGTTGTATAATGTCTAATGGGATTCGCAATTACACACTTACATCAAATGGATCGTTTTTGTAGAATAATCCCCTCTTTATATGGTGCAAAGCCATTTCAGTCCATTAACGCGAAATCTTGGACTCGAAGTTTGAAAAGATGTTCTTCCCATGATGATGATAATTATTCTCACCTGCGATTATAGGTCATGCAACATTTTAGAATGATTTCCCTAAGTATATTATAGAAATATTCATTTAACCCTTTACAGCCCAAATTTAGTTTGCAGGACACCAAATGTAGATTATTGTCTACTTTGATTGTTATCAGGATTGAACACATTTGTCGGACAGTCGGAGTGGCATAAAAGTTAATAATTGTTTTATCCACATGAAAGCAACACAGTTATCTATAAAACCCTTCATCAAAAAGTAATTGTTATTGACATTTTAAAGAAAACTTGTATAATGAATCAATTAAATAAGTAAATAAATAAATACATAAATAAATAAATAAATAAATAGTCAAATAAATAAATAAATAAATAAATAGTCAAATAAATAAATAAATAAATAAATAAATAAATAAATAAATAAACAAATAAATAAATAAATAAATAAATAACAAATTTATTAGTCAAAAGAACGTAAATAAAATTGTTCATTCATATAACTGTGATGAACGTCGACCATGGCAGGAAAAGAATTAATGATAAGAATTTGATTACGATTTGATATGATTTATTTTCTGTTTTTACAAAACATGATGTAGTGACAAAAAAAATGAACAGAGAACAAAGTAATGTCAAAAGAAATATAACATTTAATATACAATTACGATTGTTTTAAAGTTAAGTACATGTAGTACATTATATGACAAAATAAACAAATACTACAATTGATTAATCATTGACAGGGTTGTCACCAGAGTGATTTTAGAACCAGGTAAAAAGTGATTGTGAAGCGTAGAGAGCGAATCAAGTGCAGCTATCGCCCCTCGTAATCACCTAATTAGATCTTATGTTACACATAAATCTAAGAATTTGTGCCCGGGCGGCAAGGCTGAAATTTACAGTGAGTACCGGGCGAGGATTTTGAGAGTTGGGTAGCTCCGCCCGGTGCCGCCCGGCGCCGCCCGGCGTGGTGACAACACTGATCATTGATTTATCAATGGGGAGGCCGGGGGGGGGGGGCACTGTCATTTGAAGGTGTCCACCATGCGCGTATATGGACTTTCAAAATGGATCCCAAACCAGTAATTATCTGTCCAATTCACAGAATATCCTAAACAAGTATACAAGTCTAAAGAGATACCCTTTTAAAGTTAGCCTTCTGCTGAATACCCTAAACAATTATTCAAGTCTAAAAAGGTACCGTTTTAAAGTAAATCTTTTGTTAAAAGTATACCCTTTTCCCCTGATTTTGGCGATTTTGATACCCTTTTCACTGTACGCGCGTACACCGCCCGACCGTGAA
>JZLH01S0276660.1:0-10138 GCA_001188425.1 Eucidaris tribuloides
AATTCAGGAGGCGGGGCAGAATATGCATGCGTACACAGCGCCCCGCGCGAAGTCACGTTGATTGACAACTACGTCACGTCCATTGAAGCGCGATCTTGGGCACTGCAGAAGCCCGCATGCATCTGCACGCATCATCGCCTGGCAACAAGACCTATTTTTTAGCGCACCGCATGCTCCGCCGCCTATGTGCACATGGAGTGCTCTGTGCGGAAATCAGCCAATCAGCTTTTCGTTATTTTCGCTGAGAGATTGGACTTCGAACCCGGTGCCCAACCCGCATGTGAATGAATGAATGAGTGAAGCACTGAATGAATGCATCGCGCGCGGCCTGTGACGCGTGGAAACATGATTTAAACGTGGGTAGACATGTACGTTACGTAAGATCTTTACTTCATGGGGAATACCCTTCCGTAAGCACAGAAATCATTGGGGAGGAGCGAAGCATCGCGTACGCGTACACTAGCGCCGAAGTCTAAGCAACACAGGCGCATAGCGTTTCGCTCATTAACTGTCGTACGCGAACCCAGCTGATTCGACAAAAGTTGTCTACGCTGTGTACCATATTTTCTGCTGATTTCCCAAATTTGTACTAATATTACACCGATTTTGCAGGCTATATCTGTGGATTGAAACATCGAGAAGAAGTGATTTTGACAGAGGTACTATGTGACATTAATTTTATCAAATCTGTAGTTCTTTTCTTCAATTTTCTTATAGATTTAAAAATAATTTATCCTTTCAGTCTCCCTAGTAATACTGTGGCCAGTGGGAATTGTGCTGATAGCAGACAATATGTTATAGATATAAGTCTATACTAAAATTATGTTTTCAATGTAAACTTGCAATTGAAAATTTGATTGGTGTAGTACATCTGGATTTGCATAATTTTCTTCATGTGTGAATCTTAAGTTAGACTGATATAATTTGCATTTTAAATCAAACTGAATGCCAGTGTCAGTGAGTGCCAGTGTGCTGATGTCTGAAAAACCCAACTCCCCAAGCATATGTTCTATTTATTTACCATTGCAGTCACACTAGGAATGGGTCCTGCTAATTTTCTAATAACTGTAACCTCATAACTCATCACTTTGTTTTTCTACAGAGCAAGTACTTTCTGGAAAACTTGGACAACTCATTGAAATTTGACATCAACTGTGTTTTTAAATCAAACTTCTGTCAGTGCAGCCAGACTCAACATGAGGCTTAAAACATCGTTGGCAAAAGAGCCCAAACATATCCTTTTCATCATCATATTCTCTTGAAATATCTATGTTTAAAGGATCACAGCTAACAAGTTACATTCATTGTTGTAGTGTTTGATGTTACATTTGATGCTTTTGTAGATTGTGTGTCTTAGCACCGTTAACTATAAACATGGTGTCAAAAATTTGTAGATTGAGAAATGAGGCAAGATTCTTATTTTGAGATATTGCAGATTCATTAGTTTAGGACCCATTTCTCAAAGAAATAATTCTGAAGTTAATTGCAACTGTTTCTTTACATTTGAAATGATGAAAAAAGAAGTTACATGTACTTTGGGGACAGTTTTGCTGTTGGTTTGCCCTGCATACTCGTATTCCTTGACTGCCTAGCACATAGCGAATTGGTCAGCTGCGTGGCCTGGACAACATCAGAGGAACTATACTCCTGCAGCGATGACCACCAGATTCTCCGCTGGAACCTCCTGTCCAACGAGACTAGCAGCTTGGCCAAACTGCCCAATGACATCTATGCCACAGACATTCACTTCTTTCCCAGGGGACTGGGTGGAAAGGCTAAGCAGTCCCAATCGGATGTGTTTGTACTCACATCAACAGACGGTAAGATGGCAAATGATGCTTAAATTCATTATCATAAATGGGATTGCTTATACCAAATCCCCAAAATCAGGATTCTACCCTGAACAAACAACAATATAAAAACAAATCATGATTCAATGTAATTTGAATTTCAGATTTGAGTGGATGTATTCTGCCAAGCTTAACTGGACGACTTAATTGTCAACTTTTCAATTTTATAAACATACACAAAGACAATTTACAAAAACAATTGTTTATCCAGGAATGCTAGTTGGTGTATAATCTATAATAGTCAAAAGAAAAGGCTTGTTCAAATAATTTGATGTAGATTGCAAAGAAGATGGCCTGAAAGCTCTAGATAAAAAATGATCTATGTTTTCACGGAAATAACTCTCTTGCCAATTTGTAACATTGATATTTCAGAATGAAGATTCTTACATTAATAAATATGTTAAACATGCTTTCAGCACAAAATTGAAGACGTACTTCAATAAATAAAAAAAAATGTGCTGAAAACATGTTTTACATATTTATTAACATTGATATTGTTTCTTTCTCTTCAGGAAAATTTCATTTGATTTCCAAATCTGGTCGAGTAGAGAAATCAGTAGATGCCCACAGGGGGGCAGTGCTGTCTGGGAGGTGGAGCTATGATGGCACTGCCATGGCAACCGCTGGGGAAGACGGACAGGTCAAGATTTGGTCCAGGAGTGGCATGTTGAGATCAACTCTGGCACAGACTGGTAAGCAATGACCAGAATTTAAAAAAAAATGATTTGAAAATATAATTCTTGGTAAAATATGCAATGTAGATTCCTTATATTCAAGTGTCTCTGAAATCTTACTGTACTCACCTTATCAGTTTTATGTTTTTATGAAAAATCAATTGCACCATGTCTTGACCTATGATGATCACATAGTGACCTCAATGAATACTCTTTGCATTGTTTTGACATTGTTGCAAGGTAATCTCTTCATTCAAATGTACAAAAAGCCAACCCCAGAAACTAAGAGGACTTTTACAGTACTTATGGTTTGGACATCTGTTGAGGCATATCTCACACATTTTGGCAAATTGCTTTAAAACTTAATTGTATTTTAATTTATTGTCTCGCCTGCGTAGCGGAGCGAGACATAGGTATCACTATTTCCGGCGTAGGCGTCGGCGTAGACGTCGGCGTAGGCGATAGGCGTCGTGGTCAACAATTGTGTTGTACACACAATAACTTTCTATAGCTTCGAAGGTGGATCACCAAATTTCATACCAGAGGTCCATCTCTTTGAAGGCGCAGGTCAAGTTCGAATATGAGTCGAAATTGAATAAGGTCAAAGGTCAATGAACTTTCCATGACTGGCACTGTGCTATGTTGTACACACAATAACTTTCTATACCTTCGAGGTAGGATTGCCAATATCATACAAGAGGTCCATCTCTTGAAGGTGCAGGTCAAGTTCGAATGTGAGTTTGAATTTTGATTAAGGTCAAAGGTCAATGAACTTTCCATGACTGTACTGTGCTCTGTTGTACACACAATAACTTTCTATAGCTTCGAGGTGGGATCACAAATTCGTCAGAGGTCCATCTCTGAAGGCGCAGATCAAGCTCGAATATGAGTCGAATTTGAATAAGTTCAAAGGTCAATGAACATTCCATGACTGCCTGCGTAGCGGAGCGAGACAAGGTATCACTATTTCCGGCGTAGGTGTCGATGTAGGCGTCGGCGTAGGCGTCGTCAAACAATTGTGTTTGTACACACAATAACTTTCTTATAGCTTCGAGGTGGGATCACCAAATTCATACCAGAGGTCCATCTCTTGAAGGCCACAGCGGTCAAGTTCGAATATGAGTCGAATTGAATAAGGTCAAAGGTCAATGAACTTTCCATGACTGCACTGTGCTATGGTGTACACACAATAACTTTCTATACCTTCGAGGTAGGATTGCCAAATTCATACAAAGGTCCATCTCTTGAAGGTGCAGGTCAAGTTCGAATGTGAGTTGAATTTGATTAAGATCAAAGGTCAATGAACTTTCCATGACTGGCACTCTGCTATGTTGTACACCTAATAACTTTCTATAGCTTTGACGTGGAATCACCAAATTCAGTTTTAACATGCAGTCTCTTCTTGACTGCGATATGCAGGCGAGACAACGCTTGGCGTTTGCCTTGTTATAAAGAGGAGTAGATTGTGGTTATATTATCAATTCAAACATTGGAATGTAGTGCATTATTACATATTCACCTATTTTTAGCATTAACAGAATACCATCCAAAGTTTTTCTTTTTTCTTTTTGATACTTTTTTCATTCTGAGCAAATTTTGTTAAACACATTTAGTAATTATTCAATTGCATATCAAAGACACTTTCCATCAATTTTGACTACACTGTAAATCATAAAACTTAACTCTTCTTTTGATGTGGCTGAAATTTTCCCAAGCAAAAATGAACAAAGTTTGAGAATTTGTAGTGGTAGGAAACTGAATGGCATAGTGTCTGCGATTCTTGGAACCGTCTCCTCTAAAGTTTTTCTAACAGACTCAAGACTGTACCATTCTGAAATGCTTATCCACTATCATATCAGTAAAAAGATATATCCATGATTAGGGCAAAAAGGGGAAGGGGTAATAGTAAGTCAGCTGTAACAGTATAACTAAGCTAGGAACTGACTGATTTATGAGAGCTTGGGTATTCATAACATGATTGCTGCATGTTGCTTTGCTTGTTGTTTTCCCTGTCAAATAGGATCACCGGTCTACTCAATATGTTGGTCCCCTGACTCAGACCAGGTACTCATTACAAACGGTAGACAGCTCATCATTAAATCAATGCAGGCCAATGCAAAACCAACACAGGTAAGTAGATGAATAAGAGATATTGCTTATTTTTTATCAGTATAAAATTAGCTTTAGTATGGTTGCTTATGTTTTGTTATCTTATCTGTCAGTATTAGAGTTTATGGCATATTACCAAAAAAGTAATGAAAATATGAACAGATAAATAAATGAATGAATGAATGAATGAATGAATGAATAAAAAATAAATATATGTAGGAATAAGTTAATAAATAAATGAATAAATAGATAAAAATCAAAGTTCTAGTAAACATATGTTTTATGGGAATTTTCCAACTATAGCAATACGTAAGACGTGGAAATTAATTTTCATGGGAGTATCAACTGTTGATAAGTCACTGATATGATGACTTGATAATCACATTGAACTATGTAAATGTTTTACATTTCTTATTGTGGTATTCATTCATCGTGGGTGTAAAGTTATGTTATTTTAGTGCCGGGTGGTCTTGCCCACACAACATGAATTGATGTTCTGTTGTAGTTGTGTCTCGTGGGATAAATTGATTAAGTTAATTATCAGGCTTTGTTTTACAAGCTGGTGTTTTAAATGATACCTAAAAAAAGATATACCTTCATCAGAAGTAAAATACAATAAAGTTGGACAAATTTATCATAGGAAATTTGAAATTGATATTGTATGAAATTTGTGCTGGACAAAGAGTAACAATGAAACCATGGCTCCACACTAGCATGGACTCTTTAAATTCATAAATCACACCTTTTCAGCCCCTCAAATTACAATAACCAACTTGTAATACCAGGATTTTTGGCTAGCAAGGTCAATGCACTGCCATCTGAGCTATCTGGGCTCCCGTTGTTACGAAGTGTCAATCTTGCACCTAGCCCCTCCCTATCCATCTGTTTCAAAATTTGGTTGGCATGGATGTGTCCCTGTTTACTGTTGGAAAAAGAGGTCACAGTTGTGAGATTGACACTTTATCCACACAGGAGCCTGAATACCTCAGTTGGTAAAGCACTGTCCTTATTAGTCAAAAGTCCTGCGTTCAAATCCCAGTTTAGGCATTGTCTTTTTTTTGCACTGAAACTTCCTATTTCTAAATTTATTCTTTAAATTCTTGTTTTATAGTGGAAGGCCCATGACGGCGTCATCCTCAAGGTCGACTGGAACCCTGTTAACAACCTGATCCTCTCGGGAGGGGAGGACTGCCGGTACCGTGTCTGGGACAGTTATGGGCGCCAGCTGTTCAGCAGCCACCCCCACGAATATCCCATCGTGTCTGTGTCGTGGGCACCTGATGGAGAACTGTTTGCCATCGGTTCGTTTAACACCTTGCGGTTGTGTGACAAGAGTGGTGTAAGTATATTTGCTGGTGCAACTCAACTCCCTGTTTGCTTCGATTGCTGATCTGCACGCCTGTAGCTGTGCTTCGTTTGCTGCTTTGCAATGTGATGCACAATTCTATTATATATTTGAATTAATATGCATAACAGAACAGTTGTTATCATTGAATGAACAGTTGTTATTTTTTAAAATGATTTCATTAATTTAATAGAATTTGTCCACCTCAGACTTTTTAACCTGTTGCCTCCTGGATTCTGTAATTCCCATAGAGCTAACAGATGGTACATCCGGTTCCCATAGTCAAGGGTTAACGTAACAATGTCAGAATAGAGAGCTTGGGAGTATTTGTGACCGCCCAGCTCAAAACCCACAAAAAGTAGGCCAAAATTGATTTTCACTTTTCTTCATAGTTTTAAAGAGTAAGCTCTTAGCTTTGAAGTGATAACTTGTTAAAATCAGACCATCCCAACCTATTCAAAAAGTGATTGAAACACGAGAGAGTTAGGAGGTGCTGTTTCACAGAAAGGGAGAAATGAGGATTTAAAGATTACGGTCACTCAGGTGTGCCATGCGAAAGCACATGTCCGAAAAAATGTGGTCCAGAAAAACTGCCAATATCTTGGTTTCAGTTTCGTTTTAAGCCACCAATTTAACAGTAGAAAGAGAAAAGATTATGCTTTCAGATTAAACAAACTTTGAAAATTTGAGTTGTTCAACCCAAATTACACATTTTGGTCTATTACAGAGAATCATAATCTGCAACTTTTTGTTGGTTTGGAGCTGGGTGGTCACATTTGTTCTTATGTTCATCATGTTACTGCTGGTGATAGCCTGGTGGCCAGTGTCGCCCGTAAAGCAGTGGATGACGAGTTCAAGTCCTGCTGGTTCCTCTTTTTTTTGCCGTTTGTTAAACTTACAGAAAAGCAGTAATGATCTTAAAAATACAGAGGGCATCATATGAATAAATATATTACATCAGTTGTTATTGTTGTTCTACACATTGCTCACATTTTACAGTATAGGAGATTCTTTATCCTATCATTTATGACTTTCAGAATTTTCTGTTTTTCATGCTTAAAATTAATTTGTAATGAATTAATGTGGCATAGTAGAGTGTTGAGTGTGGCTGATAAAGAGTTAAATTATATGGGATGATAGGCGGTATGAACCAATGAGCTATAAAGTTTTCACATAAAGTAATTTGCTTCTATGTATGAGTGAATGCGAATTCCCCATTTTAAAGCAAAATCACGAAAATATATATGTACGTGAAATATATAGTGTGTATAGTATTTTATAAAATAGAAATTATCTATAGAAATTTTCATTGATTGTGTTAATTTGTCTTCATATGGGTCAAAATGTATCTATCATTCTTGCCTTCTTTATGTAGTGGTCATATGCCCTCGAGAAACCCAACACTGGTAGTATATTCCATATAGCTTGGAGTGGAGATGGAACACAGGTTGCAGGAGCTTGCGGATATGGCCATGTCATATTTGCACACGTCATTGAGAGGTGAGTGACATTTGATCTCAAAGCCAAAAATATGTTTTATCATTATGCTTTGTAATTCTGGATGGATTGAGTACCCGGACGCTGCATGTTAGAACAGCATTTTACATGCCAGGAACAATGGTGCGAAGTTGCAAACAGTCCCATTTTTTCTTCCCATAAATCCTGAATTTTCATGAAAATTCCAATATCGATTGTTTGAAAATTACGTTGTTGATTTTTGCAGCTCTTCCTCTAAGGCTAAGAAATTAAGTGTCCGGATACTCAACTCCCAACCCTATCCTTATTTGTATGAACCCCGTCATCTGATTGTTCAGAATCATAGTCAGAATTTAGAGCAATCTCCTCAAGTCAAATAGCATGGTTTTCAAATTACCTCTGGCATATAAAGTTATCCATTCCCCCATTAGTAGTTAATATTTCTTTATTATATGACTTTTCACCAATTGTATTCAAGATATATTTTATGTTCTTACATTACATGAAACCCCAAAGTGAACTCTCTCATGTATACATGTGTCTTGATATGTGAATATATTTGAAATGTTGGTGATGACAGCAACAACTATGATGAAATACATCATTTTTATATTGCAATTTGACAGTATGTTATAACATGTTAAAACGTGCCAACCACTTACGTAGGCTGGTATAGAGTCATCTTCTAAAGTTGATATTGGTACAAGGCCTCTTTTAAAGTTTTTTGTTTACTAAGTTCATGACCAGTGATACATGAATGATTTCTTTAGCAAATCTAATTAAACTGAAAAAAAGTATGATACTTTTGCCCATAAATTACTGTTTGAGTGCTGACCGGCAGTGTTATCTGTTAATGGTATCTCACATAGGCACTGAAGGTTATACGACATTTTCTCTGAGTAAGGGTTGAGGTGGCAACTGGGTTTTCAGGTCAGAATTGGGTTCAGGGTAGGGGTAGGGTTTACGGTTATGTCTGGGACTGAGGTCAGGGTTATAGTGCACATTAGTCAGAGAAATTGTTGATGGATTACATGTCGTACAACTGCTCTGAAAGATTTTTCCAGAGTCCTTGAATAAACAAACCATTGATTGTCGGGCAGAAGGGCCCTAGCACATGTTCCATGCAGAAAGGCCGTAACACTAAATTTTCCTAACTTGAAAACCATTGGCTCTTTTGACATGAAATCAAAGTAGTGTGATATTTTTAGGTCCTTCTGTCAGTCTGTTAAATGCAAATATCAAATAAGGCAATATTTCTCAAATTAGAGAAAATTTACTGTTAAAGCCCTTCTGTAGGGAACATCTGCTAGGGCCCTTCTGCCGGAGAACCGACGAGATAATCATTTGTCATGGCAAAGTTTGTATACCATGTTTCCATCTGTTCACACTTTCAGACGGCTTGAATGGAAGAACTTTGAGGTGGTGGTCTCATCGACGAAATCCATCAGCGTCCGTAACGTGATGAACGATGCTAAGGAGAACCTGGAATTCCGAGATCGCATCATTAAGACGGCACTGGCCTTTGATCACCTTGTGGTGGCGACGTCATCGCAGTGTTATGTCTACAGGTGGGATGGAGAATATGTCATTATTTGAATGCCTCCTTGCTCTCTTCTTTTCGATTACCTGAGCCTAAGGCTCACTCGAGCTATTGCGATTGTCTTGTCTGGCATCTGCCGTGCATTGTTCATTTTGTGTAAACCTGTTTTATATTGTCATCTATTTTAAAACATATGACTGGATTTAAACCAAGCTTGGCAGGAACCATCCTTTAGGGGTAGGGGATTCCATGATCCTTAGATGGTACAAATGCTCCCTATGGTAGGCCAAGGGCAAGGGCCCCATGGGCTGAAACTAGCTCTATTGATTATTCAGACATCTTCAGATCCTGAAGTAGAACAGCCAGGTCTTATTGTATATAGATACAAACTTGTAAAAAAACAAAATTAACCAACCTGAAGAAAGAAATTTATGATGACTTTGGTGTTATTCCTTGAGAGATACTCTCTCCTGACAATTAATAGGCATGTGTACATCCTACTTTAGATTGTAAATAGAATTGTTTTTCATAGTCTCTCAAAATGTCCTAAGTATAGAGTTGTATTAGTTTTGTATTAGTTTATTAGTTTAGTATAGGGTTGTGAGGTGCAAATAAAAGTACCATTCTTTGATTGTTCTACCAGTTCAACAAATTAGTCTAGGCGATCGGTGCAAAATATGGCTAAAATTGTTCAGTTTATGATAAAAGCATGAAATTTGGCACAACTATATTTGGGCCTATACTGATTATTTTCAAAGGTGGAGCCAACGGATACGGCATGTTTCCTAGCAACGGTTGCTAAGTAACTTATTGACCATAGCAACGAGCCATTTAAGCATATCTTATCCATTTCGAAAGGATGATGCTATATGTTTTAGCATCAAAACTATCTAAAAACACGATTCGAAGCCACTACTGTAAGTGTCAACAGAAAAAAACGTATTTGTTTAGTTGCTAGGCAACGGATATACCATAAAGTATATCTTAATTGTTTATTAAAATGTTTCAACCTACAATTGCAGCAGAGATGTATTCGGGTATATTATAATTTGTACAGATTTTTCATCGATCAATGTTAATTGACAAATAACGTAATTTATTTAATTGCTTAGTGACGTATTTACCATAGCAGCAAGCTGTGTAC
>JZLH01S0276660.1:10163-21541 GCA_001188425.1 Eucidaris tribuloides
AAAAATGTGCTAAGTATAGGGTTGTATTTCATGTTGTGAGGTGCAAATAAGAGTACCATTCTTTGATTGTACTACCAGTTCAACAAATAGAGAATTTAGGGACAGTGATTTTCCGTTTCAAGAAAAGACCTTTTCCGTTTCCAAAAATCTGGAATTCCGTTTCAACTTGTCTGAAAATTGGAAATTCCGTTTTACCATAGACTTTGTATACATGAAAAAAAAAAAATGACAATTCAGTTTACATAAAACTTGAAACAAATATTTCTCACTGTTACTGTGTTTTTGTGTCAACTTTTTCTAATTTTTGTTCTGAGTTTTGTGTTTTTTTCCTTTCAAAAACAAAAAAATTGGAAAAAGGGGTTTTCCGTGATTTTCTGTTTGAAAACTCATTTTCCGTTTCAAATTGTGATTTCCAGAAATTCCGTCCGTTTTCCGTTATCGCGGAAAATCACTGTCCCTAAGAATTCCTCACCAAAATTATTATTATTGTTTTTTATGTATCGGTAATTACCCATTTGTCTATTTTATACAGCACCAAGAATTGGAACACACCCATGATCTTTGACCTCAAGGAGGGAACAGTGACACTGATAGTACAGGCAGAGAAGTAAGTCATCAGTGGGTTAAAGTCATCAGATCTGAACCACTGTTCCTTGCAAATATATTGCATTAACCTTCCCAGTACCAGTGCATCAAAACTACATTGATTTTCCATGTGATATTTTGGGTGCGGTAATAAAGAGGTTAATATCCCCTTGTTTTCCAAAAACAATCCAGTAGTAATGGATTGATGTCTATTGTGGTAATTGATGTGGCTTATAGTGATAGTATATATTACACAAATATATACTGCCATAAGGGGCTCTGGTTAAAACTATGGGCAGTCACCTTGTGTCCTTAGTTTTAACCAGAGCGTTGAATGAAGATATTGTTTTATATGATTCATTCATATATTCATTATTGATTGATTGGTTAAAAGACTGTAATAAACGAATTGCAAATGGAAAATGCTGAGCTGTTTGTATTGCGTGATGTACGTGCAAAATTCAATGTGTATTTTCCCTGTCTCCCTTCACTTGGCGCGTAATACACTATGATAAGTGAGTGCACTTTGGGGGTCAATCCATAAATAGTAAATATCCAGCTCTGGTACTATTTATGGATCCATAAATAGTACTTGTTGAATAGTGTGTATGTTTTTGATCATGTGAACAAGAATATATGACTGTTGTGTTTAGCATATCATAATTTGATATCAAAGGTACTGTATAACAATGTTTCCCATTTTAATACAAGTGGGAAGAGCATATGGGTCACGTTTATAAATAGGGTTCCCAGTTTTTAGGGGGGGGGAGTGAGGCAGTGGGGAGGGGGAACAGTTGCATGACATATGATGCAGTATTTGGTACCCTGGGGTACCAAGTTAAAATCCGCCATTTTGTTGAATTATTTTTATTTATTTTATTTTTTAACACTGTACCCTGGGCTACAAAATTATGTAAAAGTTATGTCATAAGTGTTAGAATTACAAATTTAGCTTCATTTTTAACCATTTTTTCGCAAGTTTATGCCTTTTTGTAGCGCACTTACGCAGGTTCTGTATCATAAACACTGATTTCAGTGAACATAACTGAAGAAAATACATTTTTGGACACAAGAGGGCGTTGCACAACGCAGTACCCCGGGGTACGGCGTGGTGCATCATATATTATAATTTTAATGTAAGCTTGATTATTTTCTCTTCTCTCTACCTCTCAGACACTTTGGTATCGTTGACAGTGCTGGTCTTCACTTATACTCATATGAGGTAAAGTTGTATTTCCATCCAAAAAATACATTAAAGCGCAAGTTTAGTTTTGGCGATTTTTGGTTATTTGAAAGCTTTTTGCCAAAAGGTAATATCACACCAATAACTGATTTTGAATGTCTTTTTTTTTTATTACTTACCAGTAATGAAAAATCTTGGGGGTGGGGGTGGGGACCCCGAGATTTTTTTTACTATATCTTACAGTTTAGCATCCAAAGTGTTAATTTAAGTGTTTAGGTTATCTGAATTATATCTCAGCAGAAAGATCAGAGTCTGATTTTATCTGCTGAGGTAAAATTCAGATATACCCCCCCCCCCCAGAGATTTGTCATTAATTTATTTTTAGAAAAAAATGAAAGACATTCAGAATCTGTTACTGGTGTGATATGACCTTTGGGCATAAAGCTTTCAAATAAAAAAATAATCGGCAAAACTAAACTTGTGCTTTAATTTAGGATAAAATGATTCAAGAAAGTATAATGTTCAAGGTTTCTGCTTTAAAAAATTTCTGATGTTTCCTACTTTTTGAAAATTACTGTTAGAAATTGCTATGACAGACAAATTTATTGTATAACTTTGTATGGGTTCGGTTTCTGTCATGATTGTACTAAATGTTGTTTTCTCTGACTAAACAAATTCAAGATAAATTTTTCCAGCATGAAAATGCACCGCTCAGGTGCTGCACGTGTGAATTTTCACAAGGGAATGAAAAAAGAAATGATCTCAATGTGTATTAAAATGCCTATTCTTTGGGTGGGGTGTTGGGGGCACGGGGGGGGGGGGGGACTCAAGTAGGATACAAAGAATTTGTGAGTTAGTGGTTTCAGTTATCATTTGTAGATATTGTACAATTCCTTCTTTGTAGTTGCAAGTGTACTAAAATAATATGGCACCCGAGTTAGACGTGTCACACATAAAGAGTTAATAAAATACAGTAAAAACTCAGTTCTTGTGTCTGCTTTGCCCCACCCTAGGGTCGTCTGATTTCGTCCCCAAAATTTGCTGGGATGCGGCCGGATACCCTCAGCTCCAGGACCCTGTCCATTAGTAACGACACCGTGGCAATACGGGACAAGACCGACGAAAAGGCCGTGCACCTCTTTGAAGCCAGCACAGGAAAGCCACTGGAAAGCAAACCTCTTTCTCACAAGGTGAGGAGTGAATTTGGAATTTATCCCGTATTATTTATATTTTTGTTGGGTTGACAGAAACTTGTAACTGAATTTATTGGTGAAAATGACATTTCTTTTTTCTGTCATCGTGTATCAAGGTAATCAGATTCTTTTCGTAATAATGTTATTTTTTTAATCTTAAAAGTTAGGGCCACTATTGCTGAGTGAACCTCTTGGATACAATTTGATTTCAATATAACAAGCATTCTCCATAGACCCCAACTCAAGATATCTTGTTCTTAGTCTTTAAAGATATACCTGCCAACCAGTACGATTTTATCAGATTTAGTAAGATTTTTTGTCATCCAAATCCACAGAATAAGATTTTCTGATACAAAAATAAGATTTCTTGAAGAATAGTGTGCAGTATACCTATACTATGTGATTTTGACATAGTAAGATTTTTACCTTCAATTTGCATTGAGAATAAGATTTTTGATCTGTATCAGTAAGACTTTTCATGTCGGGAGGTTGGCAGGTATGCAGAGGGTTAAAATGAGACTTTCCCATTGTTACAGCCTTGTGTTCTGACCTTCCTAACATTCATGGATATGTTATCAATATTTTCCTTCTTCATTTACTAAGGAATTTGCATAAACCTACATAATTAACCTTTGAGCATTTATACCTTTTACCAGCTGGAGGTGATGGAGATTGCCCTAGACCAGCAGGGGCCCGCAGCAGACAGACACCTGGCCATTGTGGACAAGAATCGAGACCTCTACCTCTCCACTGTCCGGAACTTTGGCAAACCACCCAAGATCGTCAAACTAGGTGGGCAATCCTATTTTTATTGGCCACTTACCCCTACTATAAGTCTTAGATTTGTTTGTTGATATTGCAGCCAGCACTTCAAAATTCTTTGTGAATTGTATTAAAGGCAAGGTTCACCCTGACATCAAGTTGATTTTAATCAAAGCAGAAGAATGATAGAATCATATTATTGAAAGTTTGGCGAAAATCCACCAAAGAATAACAGAGTTATGAAGGTTCAAAGTTTCAATTTTCAGTTTCAAGTTTCCTATATGCCATGTATGATGTTACATAAATTCCATAAAAGTGCCGTTTGTTCAGAAATTTGAAAATTATTTTACCTGAGCATTCAATATATTATCAGAAACCTTATTTCATATAGCCTTCTGTGAAAATATGCCATTCAATTATCATGAAACATTAAAAAAATGGCAATTTATGGAATTTATATAGCATGACATATAGGGAGCTGCTCACATGTGATGTCACATAATTGAAACTTTGAACCTTCATAACTCTGTTATTCTTTGGTGGATTTTCGCCAAACTTTCACTAATATGTTTCTCTCATTATTCTGCTTAAATTAAAACCAACTTGATGTCAGGGTAAACCTTGCCTTTAAGCATTTTATAAATGTAACTTAATTCATATTTATTTCTTCTTCCAATTCTTCTACATGTTGTTATTACAATCATCATAAATGTTATTGCCATTATTAGAAGAACATGTAATACAGGGTTCCCACAGTCATGGAAAATCCTGGAAAAATTTGTGGTCATGGAAAGTCAGGGAAAAGTCAGGGAATTTGGAAAATTTGTGAAAAGTCATGGAAAAGTCGTGGAAATCTTTTTTCAAATTTCTGTGGGAACCCTGTGAGTGGAACGGATGGCTGTGAGGGGAGGTGGAGGCCATCATAACGTGTCTGATTTTGGAAACCGTGCCAGAAAGGAAGTCATGGAAAGCAGCAATTTAGTCATGAAAAAGTCATGGAAAAGTCATGGAAATCTGTTTTCAAATTTCTGTGGGAACCCTGCAATAGTATTCTGATAATTAGCATTATTCTGCCCTACTTTGGCAAAAGAAAGGAAGTGGCAAAAGAATAAATTAGCAATTTGTGTCTGTCGGTTACATTGACATCAATTTATTCTACAGCGTTTTGACCTAAATATCTTTCAGTTATGTAGAATTATTACTTCCTCAAACTTTTGCCTGAAGGTACATGTACAGCATGCTAAGAATGTTTAAAAAAACACCAATAACTTAAATTTGAGTGATTTTTCATTTGCTTCCTGTTACCAAAGTGGGCCAGTATTATTACCATTAGTAGTAGTAATACACATAGTAGTATCATTCTGTTTATTATTTGTTTATTATCATTATTGTTGTTATCATTGTTTTGTGATAACTGTAATGTCATGCTTTGTTTGTGCTGACAGGCAATATGGTAACAAGCCTGGCATGGAATGACACCACTAACATCCTAGCAGCCCTACAGGATGGTAAATTCACCGTGTGGTACTACCCCAACGCCGTCTATGTTGACAAGGATCTGCTACCTGTTGCTGTCAAGGATGCTACGTAAGTCAACCCTGTTGCTTCCAGAATACAAGTGACCTCCATGCTTCAGTGGTTGACCTGTGATCTGTGACCTTTGTGATGATTTTTTTATACACCACAAACTCCTTCTCATCTTCAGTAGTATAGTCTCAATTGGTTTTTGAAATGGGGAAAATATGGGGGAAATTAGTCCTGTGTGATGGCAACGAGAAATTAAGTTCATGAGAACACTAGACTGGGTGATTTCAAGTTCGGTGTTGGTGTTAGTGTTGGTGTTGAGGAAACAAAATCGTCTGCTAAACCGAGCTCCAACACCGAGCTCGGTTTAAGCAGATGATACCGATTGCACTATCGATCACATAACACCGAGTGACGTCACGCGCGATTCATGGCGTTGACAGAAAGTTATGCTGATGGCCGAAATTTTTGGATTAATGTTACAAAAATGACACCAAATCAATACTGCCAGCCAAAAAACTTGTATGAATCTGAAAGGCAAGTTACTTTTCTCTATTCATATATGGAAGTTTCATATCAATTTGGCGAATTATGTAAGTTTTTAAGGGGAAAAGGCTCTTTCAGCGTTTGCGTCGCACAGCGAAGCTTTCTCCATAGCCAACACACACAAGCATGTCAGCTCTGCCACTCACAAGACTAACACCAACACCAACACCAACACCAAACTTGAAATCACAAATTTCCTAAACCGTAGGGTTTAGTGTTGATGAATGGGAAAATTACACGTAAATCACATACACCAACCACGGTACTCGGTTCAGCAGACGATATTCAACACAAGTTTCAACACCAACTTCCGGAAGTACGTCATAATTTTCGAGGTCAACCCTGACACCAGGCCTGACTTCAAGTATGGTGTTATAGCTGGTGTTAGTGTTGTTACAACACTAACACAAGATTTCAACACCAAACTTGAAATCACCCACTATGTATAACACTGCCAAATGCCAATACATAACAATAACAAAATCAATGACAGTGTTGTGTCCAAGACCACAGGTTCTGAGACCTGAGGCCAACAGAAATTAGCCTTTCTCTCATACAACACTGATCAATGATACCCACTGTACTGGGTTTCAGTGAGGAATGTATGTGATTGACTTGTGTATTGCTGAGCGATTCTGTGAATGAAGCACTGCAGCTGTAGTTGTGCAGATCACTGCATGAAGCAAGTAAAGAGTTGAACATTAGGAAGTTGGGAAGACTTCACCATAGCAGGCCATGAATTGAAATACTTTTTAAAAGCTTTCAGGCAGTTCTTCTTTTTCCAGCTCCTACTTATTTAACCCCCTGAATTTTCAAGCATTTCCTACTTCTTTCCCCATAATTCTTTGAAATTGTGCAAGATCAACCTATTGAAGACGAGAGACAAGATAGATATCTTGTCACAAGGTTATGGAAAATGCATGTTAAAGCAAAATCAAACTGTCTTCAACGAATTAAGATTAACTAAAGACAACCTTTCTGCAATCATGCTCATATTGACCTTATTTTCTCATCTAACAGTGAATTTGGGAAAAGTCCTACGATTGTGGAATTTCTTGGTAGCCATGTGACGATACGTAGGGCGGACGGCGCTCTTGTCGGCACTGGCGTGTCGCCGTACCCTGCCACCCTGCATGAACTGGTTGGGACAAGTCGCTGGGAGGATGCCGTGAGGCTGTGCAGATTTGTGAAGGTGAGTGTATCAGGACAACTCTCCTGGAGGACAACTCCCCCAGAGGACAACTCCCCCAGAGGACAACTCCCCTGGAGGACGGCGTCCCCAGAGGACAACTCCTATGGAAGATGTTGTCCTTCGAGGACAACTCCCCAGAGGACAACTCTCCCAGAGGACAACTCCCCAGAGGATAACTCCCCAGAGGACAACTCCCCTGGAGGACAGCGTCCCCAGAGGACAACTCTTCCGCAGAAGGAACAACTCCCCCAGAGGATAACTCCGCCCAGAGACAACTCCCGCTGAGGACAGCGCCGCCAGAGGAACAACTTCCAGGAGATGTTGTCCTATCGAGGACATCTCCCCCAGAGACGTTTTACACCCCCCCCCCCCCCCCCCCGGACAAATTCGCCGCCGGAGGGACATCTCCCCAACTCCAGACTTGGAGACGGCATCCTCAGAGGACACTCTCCATGGAAGATGTTGTCCTTAGAGAACATCTCCCCCAGGAGAACAGTTACCCCCCCCCACCGCCCCCCCCCCCGGAACAATTCCCCACGGAGGACAACTCCCCTGGAGGACGAGCTTTCCCTGGAGGACATCTTCCATGGAAGACAGCTTACCAGAAGGACAAGTCCCCTAGAGGACTACTTCTCCGAGTACAAGTCAGATTTTTAAAACCGGAAACATTGTTAGACTCCACTGGGTGAGTTGTCCTCTGGGAGAATGGTCCTAGAACTGAAGGTGAAAAATCAAAGATGCTGCATTTTAGGAGTATACCTGAAATTAGAATTTTGAACGTGCAAGTATAAAAATGGTAAGTATCTATAAAATTCTGGAAAATCAGACCCAAGATAACACGTAAAAGTTAAAAATTTGCTCTTAAATTGCAATCTAAAAATAAAAAATTGCAAGTAATCAACTAAAATTCCAGTTTCATTGATTATTATTTCTTTATTAATTACTAATATAAATGTTTCATCAAAACTAAGGAGTTCCTGAGATGATGTGGACTTCTTCTTAAGGCATTGTTCTGGGAGTGGGCGTTGACATTTGATGCGGTGACAGTTGCTCTAGCGACAACATCTCAGAGGACAAAGGGTTAGGATTAGGGTAGCCATTGACATTGGTAAAGACCAAAGTTTTTCGTGTTGTGGATTTTTCGTGGAAATCACGGAATTTGAGGTATAATGCGGAAAACAGCATTTTGAACAAAATTGAAAAAAAATCATGCCTAAAAATTGCCCCAAAGTAAACTTAATAAATATTTATTGAATAAAACTAAACTAATTCATCAACAAAATGCCCAGTAAAGCCAAAGAAATCATGCATTACCTGGAAATATGTCCCCAAACCCAAATCAAAACCCCCATGGACCTAGTAAGCTTGATGTTATTTGTGAATTTTTCCAACAAAAATTTAAGCCGGAAAAGTGCAAAATTACAATGTGAAGAAAAACAGAGTTTGACATTTGTAAAACAGCAAAAAACGAAATATGATATTGTAAAACGTGAAACTTCGGTCTTTAGCCAATGGGTTTCCACTTCAGAATGGGGTTAGGGTTAGGCTTGAGGTTGTGGTTAGTTTATGATCTTATCACCTGAACAACTGTCAGTGAAGCATATGTGATTCACCTGCAGCTCCCTCTGGGATATTTTGGTTTTGCTGTTTATACCCAGCGTGGACTGGTTGGTAGTGTCACTGACCGGACATCTGTTGGTTTCAAGTTAAAGTTACGTCAGGTTATTCTTTTTTCTAAATCATTCAAATTAAAAGATCAGGCATTCAATGCAAATACCGTATGATCATACTCAGATGGAACAGCAACTTTTGCTATACACCATAAGTTCTATCTGTAAGCCTTAAATTCACAAAGCCGTTCATTTCTCTTTTTGTTCTGATCACATTCAAGGAGAGCGCCCTCTGGAGTTGCCTGGCCACAATGGCTGCGTACGCCAAGGAGCTTAACACAGCGGAGATTGCGTATGCCGCCTTAGATGCGGTAAGTGGCAAATATAATGTGATTATAGCATGTATTTAAGTGAAAGGCGTCGTTTAACAATGTTCAGAGTTATCAAAATCTAAGCTGCGTAATCTTCTATGCTATAGGTGTCTCTGATGAGGTCTAAAAATCAAGCCCTTTAAAGATGAAAGAGATTGCCAGTTGTCAGGTGAGAGGAATGGGTTTTGAAAATATTTAAACATTAACCTGTTGAATCCGAGATTCTGCTTCTCCTGTATCATCAATACTAAGGGTGAGTCGATTCGTTTGGATATCTGTGAGCCGAACGAAACAAGGGGTAAACAGATTGAAAGCTCATTTGAACAAAGAAATACATTAGAAATTGGCTTAGTGCATCTCTGGCCTGACACAAGAAGGGGATTATAGACCTATACCACTCCTTTGTCGTGCCTTAACTGCAGCAACAACAAAAAGTGCTAGGCAGTATATAAAGTTAAGCATTAAGCACTACAAAACACCACACTTAGTGTTGGTAGTGATAGTCCGTCTGAATTCATATTTAGGGCAACGGTTTGATCTGGTTCACTACCTTGAGGTTCACGGATTGAGAACAAGCTGACATAACTCACTTGTAATCAATACCAGGTAGATTTGGTTCCCATAGCCAACACATCAGTATCAATAAATATTTCATATTCTTACTTTCATTTAACTTGTAAACCACTGTGTATAACACCTATCTTTGACAAGCAATTAAAACTAACAAAGTAAAACTAGTCTTTGCATGAAAAAAATAAATGTATATATCAAAATAATATCAGTATTATATATTTAATGTTGTGTATATTTTTGTTGTCTGTTGATCTTCATAGACCCATACAGCATATCAGGAAGATCATTAGATTTATGTGCACAATGGAAGGAGGGTCAGGATTTAGGGTTAGCAATGAAGACTGTATTTGATATTGATATAAATTTTCTTCAAACTCACCCAAGTTTTCTGCATGTGAACTACAGATCCTGGCAGTTTGTTCCATTCTTTGTGCTATGCAAATTATTACCTCTTGGCTGATACATTTAAAGGGTCATATTATCATTTTTATGCATCCGTGTATTACTTTGAAACAGTTGTTCGGTGGTGGTGGTGGTGGGGGGGGGGGGGATTGCAACAAAGCCATTCAAGAATTTGTAAGTCATGGTAGATAAACTATGCTATTTGAGATGTTTATAATTTGGCCAAACTGCCAGGTTTCCTACATATTAAAATTACATTTTCATAGCTGCCAACTGTTATTAATTTTTAGTAATAATTACTAATTTTAGTGTCTGTGTATACAGTTTTTGCCTGTTATGAATCAAAGATTACTAATTTTGTTAATAAAAAAATACTGTGTAGTTCTATTGAAAATGTGTAAGTATTACTAATTTCCAGCAGGGCAATCACTGAAGACTGAAGTTTTCCGCCTTGCAGATTTTCCGTGGAAATCACAGAATTTGAAATATGACGCGGAAAACGGCATTTTACCAAATATGAAAAAAATCATGACCGAAATTCCCCAAAAGTAAAATTAATAATTTTTTACTGAATAAAACTAAACCAATTTTCCAAAGAGCTGGGTTCCCACAGTCATGGAAATCCTGCGAAAAATTTTGTCATGGAAAGTCAGAAAAGTAGGAATGGAAAAATTTGAAAAGTACATGGAAAAGTCATGGAAATCGTGTTTTCAAATTTCTGGACCCTGTAGTAAGATAGTGGGGGAAACAGATGGCTGTGAGGAGTGGAGGCCATCAAACGTGGTCTGATTGGAAACCGTGCCAGAAAGGAAGCATGAAAGCAGCAATAAGTTATGGAAAAGTCATGAAATCATGTTTCAAAATTCTAGTGGAACCGGAAAAGAGATGCCTAATAAAGCCAAAGAAATCCTGCTTTAACTGTAAATTTGTTCCCAAACCCAAATCAAAACCCCCATGGGCCCAGAAAGCTTGACGCTATTTGTGATTTCTTTAAACAAAAATTCAAGTAGGAAAATTGCAAAATTATGCAAAGAAAAATGGAATTGGACATTTGTAAAACAGAAAACTTTGGTCTTCAGCTATTACTAATTTCTACTGACATGTTGGCAACTATGTATTTTGTGAAATCTCCCTTGCTACTGCGGTACTTTCATCATTCCTCAGGTTGATAAGGTCCAGTACATCCAGCACATCAAGGAGTTGCCCCTGAAGGAAGCCCGCAATGCTGAGATGGCGCTACTCTGTGGCAGCCCCCAGGATGCCGAGGGAATCTTACTCCAGGCCACCCTCACCTTCCGGGCCATTATGATGAACATTGAACTCTACAATTGGGACAGGTCAATATTATTTTTGTTTCTTCCTCCTCCTGCTCCTCTTCTTCCTCTTCCTCTTCTTCCTCTTCTTCTTCCTACTCCTCCTCCTCCTATTCCTCTTCTT
>JZLH01S0276747.1:0-18127 GCA_001188425.1 Eucidaris tribuloides
GTGTGTATGATTTGCTGAAGGAAAATCTGCTGCAAACTAAAAAAATACATTTATGCAGCAGTGTTGAAGAAAATTTTAGTTAAAAGAACGAGCTTACATGACCCAGCAGTTGTCCACAAATGTAAAACTGACATCCATAGTAGCCACGCTCTAAATGTTATTGATTCAGTTTATGTGAAGTCCTGAAATTTTCAGAATGATTATTTAGTGCTTAACCAAGATCGAAGAATTCGATGGCGTGCTTAGGATTGGATGATTCACCTGCTATTTCCCCATATGCTACTGTGGCAATATCTATGCTATTTATACTCCACTCAGTGGAATTTCAAGCCTGATGTATATTCATGCATATCTTGCAGTGCAGCAAAAACTGCTAACACTTTTAGCCGATGTTTGTTTAGTAATTTTAGCACTGAGGACTATGTAACATTGACAATTATTTTTCTTAATGAAGTTCCACATGTAAACACGAAAAATATGACAATGGGTCAGAACAGTCTGCGTCAATATATGGACTATATAACTATACAATAAACATAAAAATAAGTGTGAATTTTGCTTTTAATCGCTCTAAAATACTTATAGAGCCAAGAGAATGTTTAAAATCGTAAGCTATCCAGGGGCCCTCGAATCCGTTCAAGGGATTCGCGCTTCGCGCTCATTATGTGCGTACGCCACACAATTTTTTCGGTGTCCCGCCCATTTTAAAAATCTTGGATCCCGCCCCGGGTCTCAAGGACATAATACTCCACTTTAGTGCATGCTAAGACTTCCCACTTTTTTTAATCACATTTCATTGCTCTCACGCAATTTTTTTGCCAATTCGCGAAATCAAATGCACCAAAACAAACAAGTGAACTATGCAGTAGCAATACGTCAACCCAACGTGCTCTCATGTCCTTTTGGTATCTAACAAACAAAACTTGAATAAATGTACTGCGAATGATATTGAAGCTCAATGCGATGAATTTATCAACTCAGGAAAATGATACGATACGGGTTTTACTTAACGTAAACTTGTTAAAAAGCCATAAATCATGTTGATCACCCTATTTCGTTTGAAAGAAAGTTGGAATACTTGTTAACAGGTGTAAACATATGTATGTCATGCAACAAATATTTTGAAACACAAACTATTAATAGTGAAAATGATTTACTATAGTCATGCATGCGGATATATATTTGTGGCACATTTTCTAATATCATAGTTTTAGTGTATAACGGTTTTTTGAGAGTAACGTAATTTATTATTGTTTTTATCAAAAAAAATCAAATGAATACATTCGTACTGGGTTTCAGATTTTTTACTTTAGGTCAGATGTGCAAACTCCTTTAAAAAATGTTAATCGGGGCGGGGGGGGGGGGTGAGGGTGACCTGAATGAGTGATTTAGATTGTTAATTTAACCACGAATGGCTAATCATTTCAGCATTAATAATCTTTCACTTGACCAGTGGCTAGACAGCACTCACACGTGAGGGCATGATATCTGTCTAATGGCAGTGCCGATCAAACGTATTTTCAAACAACCATACCACACGGACAGACAGACACAAACATATACGCACAACAATACGACCACAACACACGTGCCCAAACCACACCCAACACACACACACACACACACACACACCACACACACACACACACACACACACACACACACACACACACACAAAAAATACCATACTGACGCATATCAAATAGTAATATGGACATCACATGCACAGGATGGACATACAATGCCACACACATACAGAACACACACCGCGCCCGCGACACACAGATAACGCCGGTGCGTATCATTAACGCTGACACGATTAACATACATGCGTGCACTGCGGCACACACTCAACAAACAACAACAAACACTTTGTTGCAGCACGGAATGCAATTATTTTACTGAATCTTATATATTTATAAGCGCCTATAATCCCACGGGCGAGCACAGAAACGACTGCGTTTACTGTGCAGAGAAGTAGGGTGGGTGTGGCCACCAGTAGAGGGAAAAATAAATCTGCAGCTGTCAATCACGGTTTTCTACAAGTACACCTGCATACAAAACGGATCTGCTTTGTGCATTCATTTATTAGACGTGATTTGGTACAATCCAAGGGCGTATGATATTTTGTCTGGTCATCATTTGAACTAATATGGATTTCCAGTTGTAATGACATAAACTCATAATATCTAATATCACATCGTGATGCCTCTCTCTGCGAATCACTGATGCAAACACCGTCTAGCAAATGTCATTCATAATCAGTAAGTACTTAGATACACACCCAAAGAGACTGCGCTTGGACTTTTGAAAAAAGATAAACCTCTGGCAACCATGCAATCGCGGTGGAGATATTTTCATAGTATTTTTCAAATAACAACAAACAAACAAAAAAAAAAAAACCTTGTTCACTCTTTAGCCACGTTACTATTTTGTTACCGAAAATTACAGTAAACAGGCCGGGTTGTTACAGCTCGTAAAAAATGTGAAAAGTGTTGAGAGTTTTGGCCCAAAATATAGGCTTTAAAATTTTTCAAATTCCTCACCAATGGGATATATGAATAGATAGTAGGGGATATCTTTCTTTGACACCCATTATATGGAAAACACTTATCCGTTTAAGATTTATAATAGAATCAAATCAAGGCCGAAATATGTAATATTAGAGCGTCATCGAACTTCTGTGACCTTGCGCAGAAGGACGGACTTTGACCTCACGCTAACATAGTTAGTCATCTATGGTTGTATATATTGTGGGAAAGGTGTTTGATTGTGTGAATCGGGGCGAAACAAAAGTGCTTTAAAAATTTTTTAACTTTAATTTCAGGCCAGATTTGTACCAAATCGAAAAATTAGTGAACATTTTGATAGTTTTGGCCAAAATAGAGTGGCTTTAAGTATTTCAAATTTCTCGCAATGATGTTATTGGACAGATATAACAAATATCTACCATTTGATTTGCCTTTATGTGAAAAAACCAAGTATCGCCGTTAAATTTATTATAGGAGACAATCAATTTAGAGGGAAATTATGGATTTTAGGGTCATTGAACTTTTCAGTACTTGTGGATAAGGACGATCTTGACCTCGCTTGACATACTTTTTGTCATCTTTTAGTGTATATTGCGGGAAATGGTTTGAGGTGTGAATGTATGCAAAATAAAGTGTTGTATTTTTTTACTTGAATTTATGCCATTTATACTAAAATGTGAGAAAGATGTTAAATTTAGGGTTTTGACCTAAAATGAGTGTTTTAATTTTTCCCAAAGTTTGCTTACAATGGATACATTAGACAGATATTAGCTGCATATCTGTACTGTGACACATCCTTATGTGAAACTATGCATCTGTTTATAGTTATTATATGGAAAACCAATTAGGGGAAATAATGTAATTTAGAGTCATTAACCTCTCAATGACCTGCGCAGTTGACGGCTTGACCTGGCCGACACATTTTTGGTATCTTTTAGTATATATTATGGGAAAGTTTTTGAGGTGTAAATCGTCTATTAAAACAAGATTCGATTTATTAGTTATTAGTTTTAATTTTAGGCCATTTGTACAAAATCCAAAAATAGTGCAATTTTTGAGTTTTTAGCCCAAAATGAGGACTTGTAACATAATCAATCTCATCACAATGAGTCTCGTTGGATAGATATTTCAATATCTTTCATTCACACACTGACGTTAAAAATCAAATATCTTTTCAGCGAAATATATGCAGAAACCAACATACGGAATGGGGGTCAATTAGAGGTCATTGACATCTGACGTCAGTTTCACCACTCACGAACACTTCAAGAATCACTTTTCAAATGTGTCAAGGGTGTTTACCAAATATCATAACAAGACACCTGTCATTTTGTCTCAAATAATTCTTGCGTATTCTCTCGGACTATTTATGTTATGATGGTGCTGTTGAAATCCATAAAGGTACTAATAAAGTTTTATTACCAGTGGAGGCAAAAAGTTAAGCCTTCGAGTATATTAAGTGCTTGACTGTGCATTGTGAAGATCTACCTGAACTATTTCTTCCCAAGCACAGCACACAAATTCCCAGTGAACAAAATGATAAACATCACATATGGATAAAGCACCACGTAGTTGTTTATTTCATCAAATTATTGACACTGCTGGCACCAAATCAGAAATACCACTGGTGACATTTGGCAGTGATCCTACATGCATCTTGCTGGTAATGAACAAAAGTGATCTGTGCAGCAATCATGGTGTATCTACGTGTAATGCACAGTGGAATACAATGGAAGCCAGAATACATATAGTCGGACACAGAGGGTTGCAAAATGTGAATTATGTTGACACCTAGTTGGGCTACTTGCATGTACATATGCATGGGTTGAATACCACAGCTTCACGCCAAAAACATACAAAATATAACCTGTAGTTCTAAAATGGGTGACTGGTGATTAAAGCAGAGTATATGAGCATTGTTACTTGTCCTGAAATCATAAAAACTCAAAAAAATTGTTTACAAAAATAAATATTTTATAAATAACCGTGTATACATGAAGTATGACAAAAATACGAACCATGCCCCCCTCCCCCTTCCTCTGGACATTTTTATGTGTTTTGTAATTACTGAAAATAGTTGCCTTTCAATCTGTGCAATTATCAGAGTGAACTTGGGTGATCATAAAACTGTATTAGTAGTAAAAATCTTCAGAGTCAAATACATTTACACCATAAATGGGTTCCATAATAAACTAAAATGTCTTTTTGCTGTAGGCAGGACTCTAACCAATTCTGTAATCTTTTTTGACAGCTAGAGTGGCGACATAAGCGCTTGCCCGATGGCGCCGGGCAAGTAAACATCAGATTCGGGCAAGTATTTTGGAGTGTCAACTAAAATTACTTGCCCGAATCGGGCAAGCAAAAAATTTGTAAAGCAAACCTGACATAATGGGCCATAAATACTAATATTGTATTGAAACAAAAATGAACTAAATGGTGTTTTTTACGGAGGAAACGCTGGCTAAAACATCCGCATTTTTTGGCTCATAATGCGTTCTCCAAAGTCGCAAATGAGCGCGGCAAATGAGAGCCGTGCCGCGCCGCACAGTGCAGCAGCCTTGATCTGTGAAGGGGATCTACCAGAGAGATTTGGTGGTCTTCTAATCAGTCCAGAAAAAACACAAAATCGTGAAATATGCAGGCAAGGATTGAAAAATTAACAGAAAGGATTCAGTAAGAACTGACTGAGAGTACAGTAAAGGTAAGGAGAATGCTTAAAATCACCAGAAAATATATTACAGCCACCTCCCAAAAGTTCGCTAAATAGCCGACTAGAGATTGCTTAGTCCCACATGTGTTAAATGGTGTATGTAAAAATCGGGAATTCCAAGACTAACTTACGATATTGTTGATAATTTTCTGCACTTTGTGATATTATAAGTGGACTTTTTAAAGGGATATTTGGTCAAAAAGTGGCAAACTTAGCAGCTGGAAACATAGTTTCGTGACTCTTTCAGTGACTGAATTTATACCCTGGCCTGTGGGGTTGGAAGATGCCAGGTGTGGTGTCCAGTTCACCAGCTAGGCTAGTGGTTTTATGAAGAACTAACTCTGTTACTAAATATTTCACAAGGAGTGTAGTGTATTTGGTATATTCTGGTTAGTTAATCATTTCAAAGATTTTGAATAAGGCAAGTATAATGTTCTAAACAGGTTTCGGTTGAAGGGAAATAGGGAATAGACACTGAAACTTTACATTTTCCAACATTTTTTTGTTACAGTGTTTGGGAATTGTAATTATACATTTCTGAGAGAATAATATATCTATGAAGTTGTTAATGTCTACAGATTAACTCTTGGTGGTATAGGTAGTGATCCGGTGTGGTGGAAAATGACCCCCCCCCCAGTTTTTTTTTCATGGGAGGGGGCTGACCCCCCTCCCCTTGATTTTTTAAGCTTAATTTTTTCCCCTAATTTGTTAGCATTTTTGATAGATTTTCTATACACTGTCAAAGTACTAAACACTTTCCTGTAACACTTTATAAACACTTTTAGTTAGAAATTCTCTGTATTATCTACATGATATCAAAAGTTTATGGTTATTTGTGACCTGTCACCACATTTCGATCAATAAGTCGCAATGGGAGTTTTTGCGTAAATCTGTAAATTAGTTGATTTGGGTCGGAGGGGTCGATTTTGGGATTTTGGGATTTTCTGAAAGTACATACATTAATCTATCATTAGTCCAAATTTGAGGGTCATGGGTGATTCCAAAGTTTGTTTTTTCTTGAAAATTAAAATAGTGGAGAGTACCTTTGTTACGAAGTATACCCCCAAGGAATGGCGCGCTGCATCTAACAGACCACACCCTAAAAGA
The DNA here is from genome assembly GCA_001188425.1 of Eucidaris tribuloides. Classification (NCBI taxonomy): domain Eukaryota; kingdom Metazoa; phylum Echinodermata; class Echinoidea; order Cidaroida; family Cidaridae; genus Eucidaris; species Eucidaris tribuloides. Next base: position 6,349 of record JZLH01S0276747.1, read on the forward strand.
TAATTGATGCTAACTTAAAAATGTATAAAACCAGACAATGAAACTTGGCTGAATTAGAAGGATAGGCGTGTGGAATTAATTGTTGCCAAATTGAGCTCTAATCTGATAACAGACCTTCACGTCGGTTCCTATGTGAGTTTTAATTCACCTTTCATGCCCCACACAGCTACCGCTCTATGCCAGCGGTGCATGAATAAGCGTGATCTTTTGATGCCGTTTTTTCCCCTTTCCTGACAATGGCCTTATGTGAAGGTCCAATCTTTTAGCGTGTTTTAACTGGGTTAGCCTTGTCCATATTAAACAATTTTTATACCATTCTAAAGCTTACGATCTCTTCTTTCAGGCCATTTTAAAAAACTCATATCCAATTTTTCCAACTTATTGTGCGATTTGTGGTGACAGGTCACATTTTTAGAAGACTTTCATAAACAAGTTAATTTGAATTGTAAACGCGTTTTAGGTGTTTGAAAATCATAAAAAATGTCAAATATTTTTTTCATGAACACATAAACACGAAAGTGTTTACATCTTCACAAAAAATGTTTGTTATGCATTTATGATTTTCATTCACGTAAACACCTAAATGTGTTTATGAAACATGTTCAAGTGTTTATGAAGTGTTCCAGAATAAACATGAACTTTTGATATCACATAGGTGATACACAGAATTTCTAACTAAAAGTGTTTATGATTCTAGATAAACATGTTCTAGTGTTACAGAAAAGTGTTTGTAAGAGTGTTAAGTAGGCCTACTTTTACAGTGATATTAAAAAAAAAGATAAATCGTGATGGAAACAGTTAAAACTTTATTAGGGTGGGGAGAGGGGATTTCAATTTCAACTTTTTTTAAACAATGACAATAATTAATGACATGCTTTTTTTTCAGTGCAAGGGTATAATTATTTTTCCTTTGCTGTGGCATCCCCCTCCCCCTACCCCCAACCCCCACACACAACATGAAATTGCTGCTACGCTTGCTGGAACACAAGGTCATAATCCTTCACATCCATAATTACATGTATAGGATGAACAAATAAAATTAAAAATACAATCATTGTTTGATAATGCAATAAAAATATTGATGCAAATGGTTATGTATATTTTCTATAAATATTCATCACAGACACACACACAGATCAACAATATTTTTTGTTATTTTTTCGGGCAAGCGAGAAATTTCATTCGGGCAAGCATCTTTTCAGTTGTTTGAAAATTTCACTTGCCGACCGGCAAGTGGCCCACAAAAATTATGTAGCACCCTGGACAGTAACTGGAGAAAAGATGAGGACAAAAAAGAAGAAGAAATCCCGCAAAGTGATACATTTGCCCTTTGCTGTTTGTGTGTCAGCCATGATGTGTCATTTTGAAGCCATTTTTATTTGCACATCATTTAAAATATAATGGTAGGTAGTAGCTACATGTACACCTGGTGCATTTCAGCCTACACAAACACTATACTACCCTCACTAAAAATTTCATACGTACACACAATCACAAATCATTCAGTATTTGTTTCGACATGTGCTAGCTGTCACAGCTTAAAAGGTGTAGGTGGCCACCGTGGCGGTAAGAAATTCAATACCATATCTACTTTAGATCGTATTAATACTTCTGAAATGAATCCAACTTATTCCTTAGCTCGGCTATCCCACACTAATTGCTTGGTATTTCACCTATTGAATGGCGTGTACTTGAAAGCTACATACGTCACAATTGGCGACTTGTGATGTATGTGTGCATGTGTGTGGTATGTGCTTGGCAGTGGTGTGTAATCTGTATGTGTGTTACTGACGTAGAGCACCGTATGCCACTGTGTATGTGTGTGTGTGTGTGTGTGTGTGTGTTCAGTCTTACACTGTACATGTGTTGTACTGCAGCCACTAGAATGTATTCCAGTGATGCACACAGCATCGCACACCGCACAGTACAATTTCCTTGTGTTGTGGAGGTTACGTCTATACTGCATTAAGCAGTGCACAATTTATAAGCAGCCTCTACCCAATATTGCCTATGCAGCTCTGCGAAGCAGATCGAAACCATAGTTGGCCCACAGAAGGTTACATGCAGTGCGTGGCCCTGTGCAGCCTGTGCTTGACAATCTGGATTATTACATTTCGGTAGAAAATATCTCATCCTCTGTGTCGTTAGAAGCCACGTCTCTTAACCATCTCATGATTGATACACCTCGTATCATTCATTGTGCATCTGCCACGACTCACTAGGGATCCGTTTTACAGCTTACTGCTTGCAATATACATGTATATTATTCCAGTTGATTATAATGTCGTTTGAACAGGTTTTATCGCGTTTAGTCACAAGTAGACACGCACCTAATTAGTACACTCCATTGGTGATGAAAGGTTGCGAACATGTGTCGTTGCGTCGATTTCCTGTCTACGAAAATAGATTCCTATCAATTTGGCTATCATTTTGTATTGTAGAGGAAATTTCGTTCAAAATGAAATGGCCATGAAATTTCAACTATACATTATTTTATGTGAAGCTACATAGTTTTGGTTCTAATGCAAAAACATATTTTCGAACATCACAAAATGACAACTTCTTGTACACCAAATCCCAAAATACAAATTGCATACATGTAGCTCCAATTGTCTGTGTCCTGTGTTTCAATTTGACCAACTTCATTTACATGTTGTACAGTTTAGTTTTACTACACTGATTCTATGATTTATTACCCATCACAAATAAACGTAAACATAAATTTGTGTTAGTTTCCCTGTGTATGCTAACTACATGTACCAAGCTTTCAAATCAAGGTCAAACCATACGTTTAGCTTTTACATACAGTCATAATGACATTCTAATATTCTAATGAGTACAGACTGATAATTAGTTTGCTACATTGTAAGACTAGGGCTTGTGTGACCAGTATTTTGGTGGGATAATATTCCAGAAGGATTTCTAATGGCTGGCAACACATAGATTTAGTTTAGACAGTTTATCAGTTGATAAGATTGTAGGAAGTCACATAGGAAATGTAGCTCCAATTGAAAGTGAGCTAACAGTGAAATATATTTAACTACTTGTAGTTTTACTGTTGTCAGTTGATAGGATTCAATTATTTTTAAATCTAATCTGAAACTCACGGATATGAAGGACAAAATTAATCAAGTTAACATGTAAAATTTCAGGAAAATATTATAGACCTAACTAATTTAAGTTGCCTTTGAATCTCTCCTCATCAGCACATTTGTGTAGTAATGTGTCAAATAATAGTAGACCGGACTGTAATTGTGCAATGTGATTCCTCATATAGTAAATACTATGTAAATTATTGTATAAGGAATAGGATACAAGAAGCTTCCATCTGCGGATGCTCTTTTAAAAACAAGCACAAAGATGATGATGATATAATAATAACGATGATGATGATAATAATGATAATAATAACAATGAAAATATAACAACAACAACCACCACCACCGCCACCACCACCCCCCACCACCACCACCACGGAGGCAACAACAAAATGCAGCACTTATTCATAAATGATACAGATCATTATTATTATACTGTAATTTTGGGCCGCAAAGCATGCCAGATTAGATGATTCCCAACTGCCACAGAATTGGTTCTTCAGTGGCTTGTTAAGAAATGTGAACCTTCCACACATTCACACAATTTCTGAACAAACTGATTGAAAACCAGAAGGAATGCTTCTAGGTGTATTTGACCTATGACCTTTAACTAAACGTGGATGTGCGCCGCATGTCTGATGCACTGTCACACGTATGTAGATTCAGCGTGAGATGACTGCTGGCTAGAAATGCCACTTACGCTCATTTGGTTGTAAATTGCTCCTCCTGACAAAAACCCTAGCTCGAGCCAATCATATAAATTGAACTCGGAATGTACCACAAATAAACAGATCCGCACAATCTGCTGTATATAGTTCTTGCCCAAACGCAACAATCGTATACATGTGCCACTGTTAGGGGACAATTGATAACGTGTACATACAAATGAACTTTCCGACCAGCGTTGATCAGTTGATACCTTTTGCCAGTGTTGAATAAGAACCGTCAATGCAGTTTATGTTAAGTGCTTGCTGTGTTTCGTGTGCATGAATGCTGGTTTTCAGAGAGGAACACAATTCAACATACAAAATACTTCAGTCTTGCTAATATGTTTTTGTACCACGTAAATTACACAAAAATAATTTCTTGTACCAGGCAAAAAAATACATAAAAATCAAGTGGTCCAACTGTTCGAGCTTTTTAACAAAATAGCGAGCATGTTGAGCGGCGGTAGTGCGGTACATGTAATTGCATTTATTTTGCTTTCATGCATGTACTGGTAGATTGAGAAAACACAATTGTAGGCAGTTTGCAAGTGCAAGGACCCTTCATAAATTGCTGTTTTTTTTTCAAATTAAAAAATGCTGAAATTATTTTCAAGGGAGTGCTGATGAATTCGATGATTTTGTGCAGAAAACCTTCAATGTACACTATAGGTGGGAAGCAGTATAATGACACCATGCCTGCACTTAATTTTGTGCATATATCCAACTAACCACCTAAATAAGGTATGAGAAATATACATTCCCTCTTATTTATTTATTTACATATTCAGATTCTTTTTAAAAGATAAAGGGTAGGTGTCAAGGTGTATTCAGTTGGATACCTGCTTTACAATGGCACCCTGTATTAGTAAACCTGCATAAAATTATGACATAAAGAAATAAACATAAAGTAACACAACAATATCAACATTTATTTGTTTCCAGAAGGTATATTTTGCTCTTTGCTGAAATTTAAGTTAATGTTCAGTTTATTGACTTATGTTCTGTTAATCTTCATGAAAGACACATTTGGTCACATTTCACTTTGACATGCTTCATGTTTCCTATTCGAAGATAAAGGAAAGAACAAAGAAAAGATAAGCCTTCAATCCTTCCAAATACACCTGCCCCTGATTGCATCCACTTCTGCATTTTGAGCAAAGAGTGGGAAAAACATAAACAAGTAGCGTGAGATTACTGGCCTGCATACCTTCACATCTTTTTCTGGATGCCATTTGATGCTTTGAACAGGTTGTGATGTTTTTCTGTCTTCTGTCTGTAAAAATGGGGTTTGCAACCTACAGTACTGTGAAGGATGGGGAAAAAATATGATTTTGACCATTGTGTTGATACCCTTCAATAAATTAGTTAGATAGCAGCCAATGTAATAGTTTCAAATGTACATTATCAGAATGTTATTGTTGATTCAGTTGCCTTTGAGATAACCACAGTAAAACCAGGCTCTTTCTCGACGAGCAGTAGTAATTGAATATTTTGTTGCTATGAGGTAGTCGTGTCTGATATTGCTACTAAATGCTGTATATTTTCTGAAAAGTATTTCTGCAAATGTGTTCTAGAGTCTGGACATATTTATTATTTGTCTTCTTTCGACAAATCCAGAGATCTGACTGTTTGACATTATGTATCTTATCTCTGTGTCTTGTCAGTGTGTGAAATAGGGTCTTGGTGTTGGGAAGAATCTAGGCACGCAGTAATGTCGCCGAATTGATCTTTTTTGATTGCATTGCGGGTAAGACCTCGCGCCTTGTCGGGGCAAACGAGGGCAACAGAGAATGCGGTGCTTGGGCTGAATGTTGATTCAGCTACGGATTTCTCTCCCCTGTCAATTGAAATCGAAGGTACATCTTGCACATGGACATGCATACACATGCACCACACACACACACACAACGCAGATCCACACTCAAACTCTACAAACATACACAAGCACACACATATATACGCAAAAACACACACATACACATGCTCACACAAACACACACTCATACACTGTCGGACCACCTTGAATACACACACAAATATACATGCACTCTAGGCACTCTTCCATAAAGGGCAGCTCCCTTGTGAAAAGCAGATTTAGGTAACCGTAATTAATCGGTCTGTGCCAGCTTTCGGATGGAGGTAAAAAAAATACCGTTTGGAAATAGTGCAATGAAGTTTTCCTTTGAAGAAATGGTCAATTGTAAAGATAAGATGGGTTACGCTACTTACCGTAGTTCAGGTGTCAGTAGGGCAGTGTACATTTTTTTCTATGTCTGTTTATGTGATTATGAGCAAAAATATGTAGTTTACTCAAATTCATCAAATTCATTATCCAGATACATGTACAGATGTATGAACAAGATCCTTTAATGCCAAGGTAAATGTTTCAACGTAAAAAGCTATTGTCAATTAAATTAAATGTGTATCCACTAGTTTATGATCATTATGTATTAAATCTTTGTAATATCATCAAGCATGCTACATTACATATTGCCCATATATTCTCAAAGGTCAACAACATTGTTTCTGAGATATTAATTAATGAGCGTCCAATTTTGAGAGTGCTCGAGAGCAGTCGTTACCTGGCAATACACAGAACTCTGCCGTATTAGGCAATATGATGGGAGCCGTCACATGTGGGTGTGTGTGCAAGCAATTGACCTTCACCCTGTCTCATCACAGTAAGACAGTAGGATTAACCCTCTTCATACCATTCCAGGTTTGCTCCATAGGCATTGCACATGATATTCTGAGAGCAGTACTAAAAGGGCTAAACATGAGACATTGGTTGGAAGATTAGGAAAAAAAAATGGATGTGTGATAAAAATAATAACGTCTTATTTATCGAGGGTAGCCACTTGAGTCAAACAGACATAAATAACATAAATGTTACAGTATTATTACCCTTCTCTATTCCAGAATGCGGAGAGCCTGGCTTTAAAGCAGAAGGTACCGGTACATTTTTTAAAAGTCTTTGGTATGACCTGGCCGGGGCTCGAACCCATGATCTTCCGATCGTGAGGCGGACTCTCTTACCACCAGTAGGGACAGTGATTTTCCGCGATCGCGGAAAACGGACGGAATTCACGGAAACGGCCTTTCGAAACGGAAAGTGGCTTTTCAAACGGAAAATCACGAAAAACATATTTTTCCTCAAAATGTTCACATTTCGAAGAGAAAAACCTTGAAATTTGTAACAGAAATTACAAGAAATTGACCCAACAAATTGCTCTGAAATGACAACGAAACAGTTAAAAAAACTTGAACACCAATAACCAACCAGGCCGATTGCACAGTGCATCGACATAGATACACATTACCATGTAAATGACATACGGAAACGAACACAGCAGGAAGACACGAGTGAACAGAAAACATCACAGATCACAAAACCAACAAACACAAGAACAAGAACAAGAACACTGCAAAAACGGGAGATATCCGTAGCAAAGAGAACAAAGCACAGAACAGCAACAGAAATTACTCCCAATCCTCAACGAAATACGAATACCAACTGGCCACAAAACACGATCTCAAAATATCCAAACATCGTGACTCGACTGCACTCGACTTTCCCTCAACAATTCATGCATTCACAAGCTGATTCTACTCCTCACACGTCTCCGAAGTTAACAGGCGACTTGACTCGGTTTTCTAGCCAAAAATATCAAGGCCAGATCACCCAAAATACAATTGATTTCATCGAGTGAGATCATACAGACGACTACACCAAAGGCTCCAGTCTCTGTATCTACTGCGGTGGCTCCGCTGAGACGATGTCTGGCTCCACTGACGTCCATAGGAAAGTGTCATATTTGATATATTTCCCCAAAACACAGACAGTGTACCTCTGTCTAACAGATGACTACATACACGATGTATCATTCGCTAATCGGAGCGACATCAGGTATGTGACCAATGGATCGGCCCGCCGGAGTTCCGGGGGCATTTCGGTCGGGCAAGTAGTCGGGCGAATTGTTGCAGTCTTTCTCCTCCGAGCTGTGGGGGCCGACTTTGCCACTCGACCTGTAATTACTACGGCTGAAAAGCCGTGGTATTCGAACACTGCACAGCTGCAGTTGCCACAGGCCAACTCGCCCAACCTCATGGCAGCATTGTGGATGCTTCCTCCCACGTCCGCAATCCGCCGTCACTTTCTGAACCGACTTGAGAAGCACAGCGTGCATGTGTACACGAGTGTACATGATACATGAGTGTACATTTTCAGTGAATGCCACATTTTGCAAGCTGTGTGCGGCAGATGTACAGCTTGCATGATTCATGCACGGTGCAGGGACAGCGAATGATACATCGTGTATGTACGTATGCATGATTTGTATTGATTTCTATGTAAACGGAATTGTCACTTTTTCTATGGGGAAACGGAATTTCCGTTTTCAAGCATGTTGAAACGGAATTTAAGATTTTCTGAAACGGAAAAGGGCATTTTTTGAAACGGAAAATCACTGTCCCTACACCAGGTTGTCTCTCCATGTGCTCATCCTGCAAAAGGCTTCTGTTGTAACTTGTAAAGTAATAGATGACTAACATTTCAATGATTGTCACAAAACGCAACAAAACTGATACACGATAGTACTAGTAAGAAAAATACCAGGAGTCAAATTTTGATTAACTTCTACTGATTAATGATCAAATCAAATTTGGTCACCAGGAAAGGTTTGACCTGAGGTGGGGCATAACAGGTCTGTGTACATTACAATTACATATGCTTGGCAAACTGACGTGTTGAACATTTATGTGGACATGTACTGTACGTTTCGCAAGATGTTTGCTACGATTAATAAATGTTGGCAATGAGAGGAATTCGAAGCAGACAAAAAATACCAAAATCCCTTTATGCATTTTTAGGGACATATATACGTACAAGGATGATTTTTGCAGGTTATGTCATTGCTTTGCAAAAATAGAATAAGAGGTTTTAGGAATTCTTTTTGTAAATATTGGCCAGTAGGCATCTATTCCTTTTACTTTGATTGATATTGATTTGGTTGATTTAGTCTTGTTGCCTACCACATGTAATGTTCTTGAATCTTGGTAGAATGTACTTAAGCATCTCCATGTTTTTACCATAATTTTTTTGGGGGGGTGGGGGTTGGCATGAGATTGAATGAAAAACACTAGGTTCCTCTTTACATGCTCTTGTCACAACCTTGCACAGGTAACTGAAATAAAATTATCTAGAGCTGCATTTCTTACCTGTCGGATTACAGTTCCAGAATGTAAATTTTTGGAAAGGGGAGGGGGAAGGAGGATCAGAGCAAGCAGCATCTTGTGAGTTGTTACTAAGTGATGGATTGTCCTTTCCTGTTGCGCTCTGACAAAATAATGCCAAACAGGTGTCCGTAGAAGCCGAACAGTCCACTTTCCATTTTAGTCTGCCAGTATGTTTATACGCATACGATCTTCTGAATAGGAAATGTATGTACACGTATGCACATGGATGGTACTAGTTATTTGTGTGTTTGTGTGCCTGTTTTTATGTGGGTGGTTTGTTTTTATTCAATTTTTTGGATGTCACAAATTAAGATAATTATCCCCTTTTCAAATTAAGGCCTACAAATGAAAATGTCATCCCTGTTTAATAAAAGATTTTCAGCATTTCTAACTTTCAGATTCCAAGATAGAAATACATAATAAACACACACAAACACACACACACACACACACATGTACTCGCATACATACAGATAGACGTACAAATCCATATGAAGCATGCTTTTAATGCAACCTCATCATCAGTCGTTGGAAGGAATACAAGGTCGCTCTTCGTGGAGAAGTCTAAGAGTGTAACTGGATCGATGGGTCAAGTAAGAAACACAACTCCTAATATGCATAATATCAGGTGTCGCTTGTCTCACAGTCACTCAGATAATCCAGACAAATTTGTTATCAAAATTTGACCTGCACTGCATCACGTTTGTCAGATATGATGGCAATTTATCTGCCTGACTGGTTTGGTTTGCATCAATTATTCGTTTGAACTGAAGCTGATAACTGCGGATGTGACATGATATGTTCATGTGTTTTAATCCGTGTGTGTGTGTGTGTGTGTTTGTGTGTGTATGTGTGTGTGTGTGCTATATCTTTTAAATACAAAGTAGTGACATGGCAGGAATTGTAACATAAAACAAATGTCATTGATAACATGCCCTCAGACATGACGTAGGTAATGTGTCAAAAAAATTTTGTTAGTAATTCAATGAATCAAAGTATTCAACTCTAGAATATACACGTAGGTTTAGAATTTCTTGGCCAAAGATAAGTGTCCTGATTTGTCTTTAAAAATGCAAGGTCTATTTTTGAGTGTCAGCGTGGATAAATTGATGTTTACATTTGAAGAAGTAATGGGAATATTCTAACATTTGAATCACGTTTGAGCTGTAAATGCCTTCTCTTTCCATGTATGTAAATGGATTTTCGATGCTTAATGCAAGTCTACATGTGATTGGACTTTTACTTTTGCTGGCTGAAATGGAAATGGTGATATTAGAAACTTGTAGTCTTTAATTTAGGACACACTGCTTCCATGAATCAAGTATGCTGTTTAGAGTTTCTGCTGTGAAAATTTCATAGTCATACACTTCCTCTTTGTTGTACAATTATTCCGAAAATGCTATGACGATGAAATTTGGGTTTTCTATGGGATCAATTTTTATCAGGGCTGGACATGAATTCAATACTTGTATATCAATGATCGTTTCTTCTCAAGTAAACAAATGCAAGACAAATCTTTCCAGCCTGATACACTCTACCCCGTGTATGTATTGTATCAGCGTGTTTCTATTGAGCCTACCGTATTTATCCGGATAAAATTTAACCGGCTAATAGCAGAGAAGGTCTGTTTCTATTGGATTGCGTTTTCCGGAAAGCACGATCGATCCTCACACGATCGTACGATTACCGGCTAACAGTCCATTGACCTGGGTTGCCGCAAGGTATAGTGGGATGACTGAAGTCAAATTTATGCCCAATCAAACACATGTGCGCTTCAACCAAGGGTCAAATTCCGATCACGTGGTTTTGTTTATTTCCGGTTCTCACCGGCAAAAGACGGATAATAGCGGAGAAGGTCTGTTTCTATTGGGCTCTTCTCCGCTAAAAGACGGATAATGGCGGAGGAGGTCTGTATCTTTTGACGTCTTACGGTATCGTTCTCTGCTATTATCCTGCAAAAAGCAGGATAAATACTGGCGAAAGTTTCTCCGCTAAAAAGACGGATAATGGCGGAGAAGGTGTGTTTCTATTGAGATCTTCTCCTCCATTAGCCGGTTGCAACCGGAAAACTACCTTCAATAGAAATACGCTGTATATGTTTCAACTGATTTGATTCTCGAGGCATTTTTGACTTCTCCCGATCATGTCACTGCCCTTTAATTTCTACATTTCTGATCAGCTGCCTGCGAACTCGGATGTAGCGTGCCTGCCACATTAGCTAATGACTTAGTACAGCCATACAGTGCTCAGTGTATGCATTGTGCCTTAGCATACTGAGTGCTAGACACGATGAAGGTCACAGAGCAGCATCCGTACAGGTTTGCATAGTGATCACAAAACACTGACTGGCGCGTGTCAATGAATATGATAGTAAACACAACCCAAGTCGAAGATCCTCGTGTAGTTTAACATACATGTACATGTAAATAGGTATGCAGCAATTATTCCAGGCTTTTAGTAGGTCGTATTCACTAGATTAGGCGTGTGCTTCTTCCATTTGGAATTGACATACACATAGGCCTACATGTAGATTGAGACAGTTGTGAGCTATTTGATGAATTACAGTCTGTTCAGAGTAGCACAATTTGAGAAGGAATGTTTTGCTTTTCTGTACATGAAAAATCCAAACCACAAGACTGAAAACACACATGCAGAACATAGACACACACACACGCATGCGCGCACGCATGCACACACACACACACACACACACACACACACACACACACACACACACAA
>JZLH01S0276758.1:6576-32589 GCA_001188425.1 Eucidaris tribuloides
TGTGTGTGTGTGTGTGTGTGTGTGTGTGTGTGTGTGTGTGTGTGTGTGTATGTGTGTGTGTGTTTGTGTGTGTGTGTGTGCGCGCGCGTGCGCATGTGTTTGTGTGTGTTTGTGTGTGTGTATGTGTGTGTGTGTTTGTGTTTTGTGTGTGTTTGTGTTTGTGTGTGTGTTTGTGGTTGTGTGTGTGTGTTTGTGTGTGTTTGTGTGTGTTTTGTATGTGCGTTTGTGTGGTTGCAACAGGTGCAAAAAGGTGGATTTTATTACAGCGCTGTGGGAGTAAAAATTGATATTGTGAGACGGTACTTTAACAATGGAGATACGAATGGCTTACCCCCGTCAGGCACGAAATACCCAGTTTACGTGTTGAGAGAGGCAGTGGCGTAATGAGCTAAATCATTTAAAGGGGGAGGGGTCAGAAACGATTCAGATAAATCATTTTTTTTTTGGGGGGGGGGGAAGGGGGTCGGGAACGAACATACACAAATTTAATTTATCAATACAAGCCTCTTTGTACCATGATTGCATTTTATTGGGGGGGGGGCGGGGTCGAGACCCCCCCCCCCGACATTCTGACGCTAGTGGATAGAGGGGTGTCTTAATGGTTATAGAATTGCATGTTCGTCTTGGGACAGGGGTGTCTAAACGGTAATAGAGTTGTTTTGCTTCTATTCTGCATATACTACGCCCTGCATGATAACCTTTAATGTCTTCCATCGCTTACAATATGAGCATCCGATCTAGAACGCGTGAGATCGCGATACTCCTGAGTGATTTTTTTAATATAGGGACATTTGGGTAATGCGTTTTGTGAAAGTAATTAGACCTTTAGGTTTTACGTGCAAAACAAAAAGCTAATGATTATCATGTCGTGCTCGTTAAGCGATCAATGGCTTCCTGGAGCAAAATGAATATATAATTGAAGCATTAATCTTTGAAAAATTTTGGTATATTATACCACTGCTACATATTACACGCAATTTTCTAGCAGTAACGTACAATGAACTCGGTTATTGTATGTGTTCAAGACTTTGTACACTCGGGGATATAGACAGGAATACTAATGGACCCTAAAGATGGCGCATTTACAATTTTCTTTTCTCCAGACACGTTTACGAATATCGGTCATGGCTGAGTTATAACGTGTCTGAAATCCGTGAAGCTATAACATTCTCACTCATTTGTGTTACAGAACGTATCTTTTCTGTGAGACATCATCTTGCCTAATCATATGTTCACATCGACATGAGTGCAGTCAATATACATTTAACTTTGGAATATATACCGAGAATTATCTTTAATTAAAGTCGATATTTTCTTACTATAGTGTGATGCGGGGGCACAATTCTATTCCATTATATAAGACAGGTATTAAATAGCAAATAAATAAATTAATAAATAAATAAGCAAATAAATCTGGGCAAGCCACTGAAGCAGGTATATTTTGGTAATATCGCGTATCAGAATATATGCGACACATACATGTAACCTTTTGGGACCTTTGGCGCATTGGTATAATTTCATTCTGAGAAATGTATGTTATTAGTACTTACACTGTAAAAATATTAAACACTCTTCTAAACACTTTTTGTAACATTTTATAGACGCATGAACACGTTTATCTGAAAATAAACATCTTTAGTTAGAAATTCTGTGTATCACGTAAGTTCATGTTTATTTTGGAACACTTCAAGTCAACACTTGAATACGTTTCATGAAGACGTTTAGGTGTTAAAATTCATAAACGCGTCAACAAACATTTTCTTGAAAATCTAACCACTTAAAGCCACAGGCTAACAATAACCACATGCGCTTTAAAAAATGGAGCTACATAATCTCCATGCTCCAATTGTCTTTGATAAGGTCTAAAAATGAAGCCCTGAAAAATGTGTATTTCAAAATAATTATTTACTGCTTTAAAAAAGTAAAAATCTGCAAGTACTCAGGTAGACCGGATTCACCTGCACATTTCCTCCTATAGACTAGCTCTGTGCAAATCTAGGCCATTTTGTACTCCACCCGAGTGCTAATTGCTTAATCATACATATTTAGCCAGTGGTAGCATACCTTTCCAAACTTTTGTATTGTAGGGTGTTATTTGTCCATTTAAACACTACTTCAGTATGTAGCTCAGGTATCGAAGATTAACAACAGTTTAATTTGAAGCTCCACAATGTTAGCCTGTGTCTTTAAGTGTCTAGGCGTGTATGATTTTCAACACCTTAACACCTAAACGCGTTTGTGATTTCAAGATAAACGCGTTTAAGTGTAAAGTGTTACAGAAAAGTGTAAAAGTGTTTGGTATTTTGTGTAGCATTATACAAAAAAAAACTAACACCGTACTCATGATCCAATATTAATGTTGAATTTGTTCTATTTTTATCGTTACAGCAATATTTACTATCGTGCAATCAATGGGTACCACAACACAATCAGATGCTGAAGGAACGGATGGAAATCAAGATCCCATGGGGGCAGAAGGGACGGCAAATTTAGCCAGTAGCTATCAAAATTATACGTCACAAAATGACGTCAACAATAGAACTAGAACGTTATATCAAAATTCAACAAATGCCCCAACTGTGCCATTGGATGTAAGTGACAGGACACATTTCGTATCAACAGAAAACTTGCCTGTGGTGTTGAATACTAGTACTCTAGCCTTTGTGAGTAGTTCTAGCAACAATGCAAGCCCAAGTCCAACCTCCGTAGTGAAAACAACGTCTAGAAAGTATGTTGAGCCATCAACTCCTAAAAACTCCTTTGTTGGCAATGAAACCATACTTGAAGGAAGCGTTAGTACAGTTGCAATATCTATGGAACAGTCATCACTCGAAACATCATCACCCCCTAGCGACAAATCCACTATTGTCACCCCCACAAATTCATCAAGTATGACAGAATCCACTGTTGCCGTACTTGGAGGAAATAATGGTTCAGTTGAAACATCTTTGGGAGATTTGTCGCCTGTTACAGTCCCTCCCCCCAGTGTCCAATCTGACAATATCAACTTCCACAAATTCATCAAATGATGTCGAAACTGTTCAGCGTAGTCCTGCTCCTGGTCCTAGTTCAACATCATCACCTCTTCCTGAATGGACTACACAGACTAACAACGACACTGACTCTGGTAACCCAAATGGTACTGTCACTGACTCCGGTACCCCAACTGGTATTGTCACTGACACCGGTACCCCAAACGGTACTGACACTGACACTGGTCGCTCAAATGGTACTTCCACTGGGGCGATGACGGTAGGCAGCTCTACGCAAGCGTCTACACTCGACAGTGACACCACAACTGTTACAACGAGTGTGGTTCGGACTCACATGTCTAACATGAGTGTCCAAGCCAATGAAAGTTCTACATTTCCAAACTTGAGTTCCAACAGTACAAGTAGTGTGGTATCTACTGATAGCACAGAGATGGCTCCAGAGTTAATGACGACATTAGAACGTGAATCTGTCACGGCGAACGGTACAAATAGGCCTGAAACAAATGCACCAACAGAGGCATCAAATATGCAAACATTGGTTATCGAAAATACATCGCGGTTAGAGATGTTAAATGACACGGAGGTAAATACGCAGACTGCGCCACACAATCAAACACAGATACCAGAAAGTAGGACATTGTCCAAGACTGAGTCCACTTCAACTGAAAGTGTCAATAGCACTTATACCAATACCATTCACTGGAACAACAGACGTGTCTAGTAACTCTAGTCTGATCAGTGACAGTACACCTCAAATGGAAATATTGAATGAAACTGAAGTAAGTACGCAAATGGAGCCACAAAACCTGACAGCAACGTTGCCAATGGAGTCTTCAACAACATCGTCAGACATGCTCTTGTCAAATACCACTTCTGTAACAACGCACAATGAAACATCGACAGTTTCACTTCCAACAAATATCACAGAGTTGCCCGATTCCCAATCTACAATTGCATTCACCGACTTGCCCACACCAAACGTAACAGTGGAAGCAGTGCAAAACCTCACGACGTCGAATAATTCCTTTAATGCCTCATCATCCACGATGCCGACAACAACATCGGAAATGTTTCTCTCCAACGTAACGTCGGTAACACCAGAAAACGTCACAACACCAACGTTGCCTACCGTCACAACAATCACTCCGATACCACTTACACAGCCGACAAACACATCAACAGAAATTCCATCAAATGTGTCGATGGTGATGCCCCTCTCTTCATCCACGGTAATCATGGAGCCAGAAAACATCACCAGAACTGGTTCGGATACTTCAACTGATATTGGGATATCCGAACAAACCTCGATAGAAGCAAGCACCAATGTTGGCATTACTGTGCCGGATAACCGGTCAGTGGAGGTATCCACTGATGGGTGGATCTCCGATACTACGTTCGAAGTGGGAACGAGCGTCGAGATGACGTCAGCAGATGAAGGTTCAACTGACGTCACCGATCTGTTCATGTCGTCGACTTTACCGACTACAATTATAAGAGGTAAGTCTTGCTTTTTTGTATAAGATGCGAATATGAACAGCAGCCAACCAAAACACCAAGGATCCAGAAGGCCAATCAAATGGTTCGTAGCAACTCAACAAAACTTCTGTGGGGGAAATCAGACGCTTGATTTACAAATTTTTATTTTCCAAACGAAACCTATATGTACACGGTTTTTAAATCACTTGAGCCCCGTATGACGTTTATTCCAACAACGTTGTCTGAAAAGCTGTTCCAGACCTTGGAAGCTGTGCATATGCATGAAGCTTCTATCTGTCTGGTGAGTTTTTGCAGCAGGAATTGTGACAGCTTAATCAGGAGTAGAAGTACTGGTGCTGCTGGTCCCACACCTCAATTCTAGAGGAACGTCTTCTGGTCGGGGGGGGGGGGGTTATTTTTGTAGACCGGTACAGGACATTACATCAATATTTCCTGCCTTTTATTCTTGGACAATATCTCATTATCTTCCATCTGTCTTGGTAATGTGTCTGTTGTAGATGCGAAAGAAATAAAGTGTTTTTAATTAATTATCGTCCCGCATTCTATAAAAAAACTTTATCACAAAAGATCTAAACCGGTCAGGAATGATAGTTTACATACACGTGTGATCCTATAATGACAATTACTTTGGGAAGGGTATAATCAGTTTGTATTTAAATGTTCACTGTCAAGGATCATGCCAAAAGAGGACATTTCTTATCTCATTTAATATTAAAGACAAATATCAACAATTAACTTTGTTTTGTGTGAACCATTTGATTAAAGAAAAACGCGTTGCATTTTTGTCGTCCCTCTAATACACTTAATTAAAACACAGTTGGCTGAATCAACCCCTAATTCTACTCATTTATTCATCTCCGCGTGACTTTCAATTTTTTATTGAGAATAATGTCTTTATAATGATCAGGTTAGCCTAGTGGCTAAATTAGCAATTAGAAACATATTATTTCAAGTTATATTACCAAAATAGTGACGGAATTGCATTCCAAATATGGTATTTCATATTGTATTGAATTTGGAGTAATACCTATATCTTTATCTTTGTCCCTTTGGAAGATATCGAATCTCCATGTCTCGGAACCGTGGAATCGTTAAATACGACAACTGTCAGATTGTGTCTCTGTAATTCATCGGACGTCACCCACTATACCTATCGGCTGGACGTCTACAGAAGAGTGAATGCGAGTTTTGAAGATATCTATATCCGGGAACTTGACGACCAATTGGACGAGAGATGTTGGCAGGCGGGAGAGCTTCCCATTGGCTCTTACCGGCTGGAGGTAACTGCTTTTGATAGGTTCGGTCGCAACGCAAGTACCCCAACGGATTATTTCCAGATCGGTAAGTATTACGTCGTAAATTACGAGTTCAAAATGTTGTAATTTTTAAGAGACAAGTTCGGTAGTTATATATCAATCAAAGCCCAAGTTTAGTTTTGGTAACTGGTGAAAAATGAAAATCTTTGCTATTATGTTTCTTTATATATACGTATATGATCTACCAATACCCTGAAAACTGCTCACTCTGAAACTCCTTCTACGAAACTACTCAAAATGTAAGAAAATCTAATCGTATTTTTTGTACTGTATCTGTAAAACACTATGAAACTGTTTTCTTTGATCGTCAGTTATATTGAAATCCCCCCAACCTCAAATTACAATATATGACAGTTGGCATTTACTGTGTATTTGATATGGATAACTGGCGTATCAGGACACTATATCCTGGAGGACAACTCCCCTGGGGACGACTCCCACTTGACTCACCCCTCACCCACCCCCCCCCGGACCAACTCTCCCACGAGGACCCTCCCCCCCCCCCACCACACACACAAAACTCCCGACACCCCCGGAGTCAGGTGGGAGTCATTCCTGGGGACTTGTCCTCCAGCGAGTAGTCCTGGAACATGACAACTGGTGTCAGGAGTGGGATTTTCGTATGAATATTAGTACAATGTACTCACACAACAATTCAGCTGTCAACCGGAGATAAATGTACGTGCTGACATATCATTATTATGTTATGGTATATTCTAGAGCACTTATTGATGATTATTGTCTTTTTATTAATAATTTGCAGGACTTTTTCCTCCAATTCTCTCTGTCACCAAAAATCGCGATTCGCTGATACTTTATTGGAGATTCTCCTCCCCGTCGTTCGTAGATACGACTACGATATATATCAACGTAGATGGCGCTGTATCGTCCTATTTTCTGAATAGCAGTACTAGTGAACCGATATGGTACGGTTCACATGCCTTTTTCGCCCGAATCCGCGGTGCAAAGTACACGTTTGTTGTTTCGGCTGCAAATGTCAATTCCTCGGTTCTCTCAAACTACGTTACTGTAGTTACAGGTACAACTGCTCCGCAAAGCATGTGTTGAGGCATGATCTGGAATGAGAATTTGTTATTTTTTTTTCAGTTCTAATTTTTTGGTTATTTTTTTTTGCCTTTGCCCAAAATGTTCGAAGCAAATTTTGGCTGCAAAAAAAAATGCAGAGATACATAGACCGCATGAATTAAAGACACTAGCAATAATATGGAGATGAATAAATGGCATCTTAGACCCCAAGTCCGGAAGACACAACTAGCAGCCAAAGTAAGCTAGCTTTAATTTACAAAGGAGGATTCCCTCACTCGGAATATTCCCGGATATGCCAAAAGAACTTATCTTACTGCCAGATGTTATTCATGAAAATATCACCAGTGTATTTGTTCAGCTGCCATCCCTTTTGGCTCCTCCTGCTTTTCAGTGCGGTAGTCTGCAAACCAGACTTCATAACAACCCAATAAGTTAAGGTATTTTGCAACATTACACAAACCGGACTGCGTATTTCACGCGAGATGGACTGTCTTGAATAGCTGAAGAGGAAATAAAACGCCTGCAGATGTAGTGCTAGATAAGAGAAAAAGCAAAATAGAAAAATGATCCCACGTGAAGCTATAGTACACAACAATGTTGTGCCATCACAGCGACTTATAACAGTATACATGTTTACAAAAGAGCAAACATTTGGCGATGAAACACTCAACATAATGTTCATTCAGGAATAGTTTTAACTGTAATTTGGATTCCAATCCTGATTTTTAATGTGTAGTGTTCAGTTTTTACCATCATTCTAAGCTAGGTTATATAAGATGCAAATATGAACAACAGCCAAACAAAACGGCCAATGAAATGGTGCATACCAATTCAACAAGACTATCACTATCAATGGGGAAATTCATGAATTGCCATTTTTCAAAAGAAACCCGTGTACACGGCTCTTGAAAAACTTCAGCGCAGTACGAGAAATTGTTCCAACAACTTTGTCTGGAAGACTGTTCCACACTTTAGAATCTGTGTGGATGAATCTTCTATCTATCTGAGTTGTTGCAGCAGGAATTGAGACAGCGTGATCGGGATTGAAAGTACTGTCCCTGGTTACACGCCTCGGGGTGGAGGGAGCATTTCGTAACAATCTCCAGGACATTGTTTGGCATGCATTTTGCACAAGACACAAGCATGCCTTATCGCTACGTTAACCATTAGCATGATTTTTTTTCAGTGATATGACAGTATTTCTCATTCTCCACAGCACCTTCCCCACTTCCCCACGTCGACGTCTCCCATGTATCGTCGACGGGTTAATCTCTCTCCAGTGGGCGTGCATGCCTTGCATGACGTGTTTTGAGATAAAAATCTCAAAATGACTTTAAAGTTCTACTGGTTGAGGTATTTTTTGAAAGGGGTATATGTATAATTCTGATGGAATATCAAAAAGTGAAGTAAAAACCTTACAATTGACTAATTTTGTGCCTAGACTGTTTAACCATCATACAAGAAAGGAAAATATTGTATCAAGAAGCTAGACCATTTTCCGTAATAAAAATAATAATACTAATAGTAGTAGTAATCCAGGTTTTAAATCTGGTTTAGTCCCCGACTGCGAGGGTGGCCGGATTTACCTCGCACTCACAGAAATTACCCCCCTCCCTCCTTTTTACTCTATTTGGTGCATCCTCAATTAATCTAACCCCCCTATCTCCTCCACCACAATAGCAATAATTATAATAATAATGAAACTGCTGTTACTACTACTAATACTACTTATTATACTGTTGCTACAACTAGTAGCACTGCCACTATGTATGAACTATATCCCTCTCGATTTGAAAATTAAAGGTGTATTTTCTGAGAAAAATGATTTAGACATTTTTGGTTTGATTTGATTTCAATTTATTTCACATTTCTCACAGCGCCCTCACCACCTCAATGGGTTCGAGCTTCCATGGTGTCGTCAACGAAAATCTCTCTTCAGTGGACGCGTATGAATTGCATGAAGTGTTCCTACAGAATTCGATACAGCCAATCAGACAGACCGATGGTGGTCACGTGTTTGCCTGAAGTTCCGATGTGCACCACAACATTATCGAACTTGACACCGGGTACTTTGTACGTAGTTAATGTCAGTGCTGTGAGCCACGGAGTAGAGAGTGATTACCCTACAATTGTAGTGAATAGAACTCGTAAGTGGTCTTTATTTAAACTCATACAGCTACATACGTTTAGAATAAAGCTTTAATAAATGTTATTAGGCCTATATATTATACGAAGCGTTTTATATATAAGATAGGATAAATTAATATTGCTAATATTGTTATTTTTAAATCAAAAGTATAGCCCATGTTCTAGGCGATTATATCTTTACTTCTCCTAGTTGCAGCAAATGCTCAGGCATCGCGCCTAGCCAAGTGGTGGCGCTTACTTCAGTAAATGCGACGAAATGAAGTCGGCTAGAACATAGACTAGATCAGAATTAATTATGTATTATTCCATCGCAAACCATAAACCACTTATATGATCATTATAATATTACATGATGATACAAGTAACATAAAGTATATATTACATCCCCATGCAAATTCAGTTCCAGATTTCCCCCAAAACGTCATCATTACCAACGTCACCACTAGCGCCATCACCCTTGCTTGGTCTCTCGGTGCTGGGTTAGTTTCACAGTTTTTGCTGGAAGCGGCATCTGATCGCCATGACAATGGTGATGTAGTTCTGGTGCCTGCAAACTGGGGAACGACCTACACATTCCACAACTTGTTGGCGGGAACACATTATATCATCACTATCAGAGCCGTTATGGATAAAACACAGGGAGAAATAACAACACTGAACGATACGACAATATCAACAGGTAAGTGCTCTATTTAGACGAGTTTGGTTGCAAAATGGACTAAGTCCACTTTGTAACTTTGGCGAAAGTGCATTTGTTTGCCCAAATTTTGAACACCACCCTATGGAAAGAGAAAAGAAAAGCCCGAGATATTTCATACGTCCTTCTTTGGCTTCAAGTGTCATACTATCGCTATATATATAAAACGGTGATGCATGTGTTGATGTTACTAACTTAATTTTGGCGTGAAAACGGATTTAGCGCCTTTTGCAAGGAAGGTCTTGATTTAATGTTCAGTTTCAAAAATTTGAGCTACATAATCCTTCATGCTACAAGTGTTACTGATAATGTGTAAAATTTGAAGGCATTGAAAATTGTACTTCCAAATGAACATTCAGTGCTTTAAATGAGTGAAAGTCTATAAATACCCAGTTTTTCCATGTCCATTTTTTTTCTCTCTTGGACTGGTGTGTAACATTTAAGTGTACATCTGATGCATCAGTCACGAGTAATGTTCATCCACACATACGTTGCTAGTGGCAGCATAACTTTCCAAATTGTGTATTCTTTTCCCATCCAAACACTACTATGTAACACAGATATTCAAGTTTGACCTTTTCTTAAAACTGAATCTCCACAATGTTAAGTCTTGATATAATCCAACATGAAAATCAGATCTGTGGTCAAATTGCACTGAAATGGTTCACAAGAGTTTTAAGGCACCCTCATGCACTATTTCTCGGAGAAATAATTTGACAACGTGGAATTCCACATCTTGTACGAGTTGTAGGGTTCCATAAAGAACAATTTCTTATAGGCCCACGTTCATAAGGGAATAGAACAAAGCCCTTTTTTGACCTAAATATGACCTGTCACCAACATAGCCTGATAAAAGTCGCAAATCTTATAAAGTATAAAGCACAAAAAGAAATATACTTTGGGGGAAAATATATATAGTCAAACTTTTGCAAAATGTGAAAGTTACAAAACTTAATTTTTGGGACACTTCACTTTCATACCTTATATCACGGATATTTGACACTTTCCCTACCGATGGGTTGTGTGAATTTATCAGGGTATCATGGTGACTGGTCACAAATTATAAAAATGGGGTACTAATGATACCCATAATGCAACAGAAACAGCCATCTTGTTGTGGTAAAATACAATTATGTTTTCCTCCCGCAGTATGTAGACTGTGGCACGACAAAAGTCCATATTCATGAATATTTGGCTGTATTATAAGCTATTTGGCATTCCCTTGGTGATTGAGTTGACTCTTGACAGTGGGCATTTGAAGAGGTTGTAAAGCACCATTTACATAATGTGATGCATTTTGAAAAAAAAATGAGGAAGAAGAAGTGAAAAGGAAGTGGGAGGAAGAGGACGTATACTAGCTTTTGATGGCTTAAAGGCAGTGGATCTCTTTTGCATGCCTAAAAATTACATTGTGTAAATACAATGGCATTTAGAAGAGAAAGACCATCTGGGAACCTTTAGCAAAATATAGGACCTGGAAACTCAGTTTTAATGAAATTATGGTTACCGTTAGACTCTGATTTGAATTGTTTTCCTCGCGAGAAAAAAATTCCTATCATAGAACGTACACTAAACAGCTATTGAATTTCTTTCACATTTTTCAAATTCTAGGAAGTAACTGACCCCCAAATTTCACAGGCATGCCTTCATTAATAGCCTAAGGGCATGGGCTATCTTTTCCTGGTCTGCGGGGATATTTGCAAATAAGATCCACTGCCTTTAATAATCGATATGAAAAATACTTTTCCATTTGTTCCAGTTCCTGGACCCATTGGTCGTCTCGTCATAAAGCCAATCTCACCTCAAGAAGTGCGAGAAGTCAGGATAAGTTTCTTGTCACCATCGAGACCAAACGGTCGCCTACAGGGCTACCGTCTCAGATACCATGGAATCAAATCTCAGGTAACAGTTCAAAATACTTACTACGATAAAGTTGAGTTAGTCACTACGACTCAAATTTATGGTACTAGCTCTCATTCGTAATTGTCGCTAAATATCTTCTTCTAACAGATGAAAAGTTTTAGCTGTCAATACCTCACAGCAATGAAATAAAAACCAAAATCCCCTCGCTTACCAACACTATGTGAGTGAATTTCTACGAAGTAATTTCTGTTTTAATTTTGTTTTGTTTAAAGTTCATCCACAATGCATTGATGCGTCCAGTGGTGTAACTAGGCGGGGGGGGGGGGGTCAAGGGGGGCACGTGCCCCGGGCGCCACTTTCAGGGGGGGCGCAAAAGGGTAAAAATTTGAAGAAAAACAAGGGAAAATGAAGAAAAAGGGAAGAAACTGGTAGAAGAAGCAGAGGAAAAAGACATTGAAATATTAATTTCACGAATATACTTAGAAGGTACCTGCAAAAAACGTTGGAAAGGGCGCGATTTTGACACCTGGCCAGTGGCGGAAGCTGCTGGAAGGGGCGCGATTTCAGTACTTGCCCCCTGTTTCAATTGTTGGAAGGGGCGCAATATTAGCACTTCCCCCGGGCGCTGCATTTCCTTGATACGCCACTGGATGCGTCCTTGTACCTTTACTGAGGAGACAGTGTTTACAATGACAAGGTTTCTGCCACATTATGTCAAAGTTGTTAAAGGCAGTGGATCTCATTTGCAAAAATCCCCCACAGACCACCCATGCCCATGGGCTATTGATGAAGGACATGTCTGTGAAATCTGGGGGTCAGTGGTTACCTAGAATTTCAAAAATGCGAAAGATAAACATTAGCCGTTTAGTGTCCGGTCCTATGGTAGGAATTTTTTCCTCGCGAGAAAAAAAAATCAAATCAGAGTCTAACGGTCAGTATAATTCCACTAAATCTGAGTTTTTAACTCCTGTATTTTGCTGAAGGTTCCCAGATGGCATTTTCTTCTAAATGTCATTGTATTTTCTCAATGTTAATTTTTAGGCATGCAAAAGAGATCCCCTGCCTTTAAGCACTACTTTACTTATATCATGGTAATCTTTCTTGTTGCAGACAACTGGAAGTTGTGGCGCCAACAAAACCTTGTCTTTGCCATTCCCTCAAACGACTGTTGACATTGGTGACCTAAAGGGCGGATGTAATTACACATTTACGGTAAGTGTGAAATAGTAACAAATACTTCGCTTATTTCAGGGCAATAATACAGTGGGAATAAGATGTTCACCGTGAACAAAATAAGTTGAAACATATAAAATATATACACAATTAGACGTTATATCTTAGCCGAAAGAATTTATAAATGGAAGGTTTGCAGCTCAGGAATTTACGCCGGGGAGCTGGTTTGTAGTTCCACTCAAACCTCATCGGCACCGAAAGACTTTGTTTGGAATTCGTTTACCTCAGGAGAAAGAACATGTATTACATTATGTATGTCCTGATAGGAATGGAACCCGGAGATTGAAAGTAACACAACATATTTGATCGTCATAACAGTTTCTGATAATAGATGTAACACAAAGATAAAATGTCGCACCATATTTTTTTTTTCAACAGAAAGCTTGAACAGTAAAGTTGATTCTAGAATCATTGCATCCTAAGATTGAGGTCTTCTTCCACTTTTGCTATCAACCCTTCAACGCCGGAAAAATTAGTTTTATAGTACTAACATAGAAAGGTCATTATGAATATATTAGCTCCTGAACGCCCTAAATCCTACCAGGCTATAACCTCTCAGGCTTGGCAATGGTTCTGTGGATCGGGGATAATGTGAAGTAAGGCCTAAAAAAAATTGTTATGTTGCCCTTCATTTGAACATTTTAAAAATTGGAGCGGTCGGTTGATTTTTATTTTTTATTTATTTATTCTTTTTTATTTTTTACCACAGCAAAAGCCGGATGTAAACAATACACATGTACGTAGTGTTTTGTGCAAGTATATGTAGGACGAAACTGTGCAAGAGTAGAGTTCCCTGATATTTGTTATGGGTCTTTTAAATGGGCAAAAATGCATATAAAAGTGCTGTTTTAAGTCATTGAATAGGAATTTTGGTACATTCTTCTCTCAAATTTGATATTTTCTCACAAAAATTGTGAGTTTGAATATTTTGGGTCTGCTGAAAAAAAAATTGCGACCCCGATTTCTCGTATTTTACGGTCGGTCGCTGGAGGGCAACATAACGATTATTTTAGACCTAATGTGTGACACAAGCTCCTAAATGACAAAAAAAAAAAAAATCACGGTTTATGATAAGTAGGTTTATGTAGTGTACGGATTGCGAAAGACAGAATTTGATTTGTTATGTAATTACACGAAAGGTCATATGTTTCCAACATTTAGGCTTCTTTTGTTGACTTATTTACAGTTTTATTGAAATAAAGGAACATTGGGAAATCCAACATTGCATTCACCCAACGTTCCAAGCAATATTCTATTATACATTAATTATTGCCATTAAAAGCGTAAACTGCGGTGTGCGTTTTCTTTAATCAGGTACAAGCTCTCAATGAAGTTGGTTATGGCATACCGGCTACTAGTTGGATTGTAACTAAGATTGGCAGTAAGTAGAATTTGATGTCGTCTTTTGTTTCAACTACTTTTCGTACTATTGATTATTATTGTTCATTTCATCTACGTCAGAAGAGGCATCTCTGTGTGATGGTAAAACGTTCTAACTTGAAAATCACTGTTTTGAGAAAAACATGACTGTGAAGTTCAAATGTTAATGATATGTTATTAATAGGAATATATAGTGCATAGTACTGATGAAATGCCCAAAAGTATTGACCAATTTCGTGCATATTTGGTTATTTTGTTTAAAACAGTAACCATCTTTTTACAGACGTGTTCACCATCATTTTAACAATATTGTGGTTTTTTATCTCCAACACCACAATTACGTGAAATATGTTGTACTTGAATGATCAGAAATTAAATGATTTGAATACCTAAATTTGACGCTTTGTGGCTGCTTCTAAGTGTCTCAGTCAAACATTTTTTTTTTTAAATAAACGGAGAATTTTTATGACAGCTTACTGTGATGAAACAACATAACATTAGAATAAGAATAAAAAAAAACATTTCTCTATTCAATTTTTTATTAAAGTCTTCAACGGCGGAGGTGACATTGTCACACCAAGTTTTGTAGTAAATCATGTAGAAGTACAGGCAACTGCATTTGAGACAATAGACGTCTGGTGATAGAGTATTCTGGAACATTTACCGACAGGAGCTTTTGATAATATTATGATGATTGCCATGATTATTAGTTCTTTCAATTTTGAATGTATATAAAAGACAAATGCTTTAATCAGCAGTTATATTTATGATAATGTTGAAATGGCGAATTAGTGACAAAAGTTTATCAAAAATGGCTAAGACTGAACATACATAACTTATTTCTAATGATGAAATCTAGATAATAAGTTCCAGATCAAGACTAGATAGAATATGAAGGTTTCATTCAGATCAAGACCAGGATCGAGACCGTAAAAAGTGGAATTGAGACCAATCTCGGCGAAATCACATTTCCTATAACAAACTCAGTGAAGGAAAATATTCCATTTTTCTGATATTTCTAGTACCCACAGTCGTACAGAGCACTCCACCGTCACATCCAGCCAGCAAAACTATCACGCCAACTGGATTTGTTGTGACCTTTGACCCAAGTTACTTTAATGATGTCACTGGTGACGTCACACACGTTGCAGTCATCGTTGCCGAAGCAGCAGGTAGGTTTAAGCGAATGCACCATCCGCAGACAATTTGTGGACTGCATTTTTTTGTATCTCAATTATTTATAAATATTTTGTCACATTTCCCAAAGGAAAAAAATACTTTAGGAATCAACGGTTTGCAGGGAAAAATGTAAGTCACGCAGAATTGTTAAAATACTTTTTTAATATAATTATGGAAGCGCCTACCTCTATCAAATATGATAGGAAAAACAGTTTAATCTAATTTAGTCTAATGAGTCAGAAAAAGATTGACCCGAGAATGAAGATTTTTTTATTATTATTATTATTTGGTTTAAGAAAGAAAAAAATATGGGCCCGGAATCATTTTGACGATGTTAGATGAGAGGTATGAACAAAAAATAATACTGAAGAATGCAAAATAAACAAGTGACCACAACATTTTACGCCTTTCTCTTTTCGATTTATTGCGATTAATTCTCAAATTTCTTACTTCTTATTATTCTTAGATGTTTCAATCTCATAACGGGAGAAACGACTTTAACGTCCAGATAACAACCCATAATAACGTTTATGTATATGTAAAAAATATGAATTATAATTTTGTTATTGCCGTCAATTTCAAATGGAAGAAATTAATTTATAATGAATCTGAATCTGTAACGCATACAAATTAAGATAATAGAACTAAAGACTTTGAATTAATTGTAGACTATTGGAGATGTATTTATTTTATAATGATAATGGTATCGCGTTGTTTTTCCTCCAAACTGTTGATATCTAGCTGCTGATGATCCTCAAAGCGGCAACGTCACTGACCCGAAGATGTTGACCTGGGCGGAAGCAATTGGCAATGACATCATCCCACCGTACCAGATCAGCCAACCTATAGAAATTGCACAACTCGTCCCAGGTAAGTTTTAGCTCAATCTATACTGATTCCAAATGAAATTTAGAATAGTGCTGAAATAACAAACACTCAATAACAAAGTAAGTATGTATAAGGACGAAATTACTTGTGAACTTATTTCACATACATGTTCAGTGTCATCAGTAGTATATGTCCTCCGAAAAAGTGTGGCAATTTTATTAATGCAAATTATTCTCGAATTAAAAATTGGAGCATTGAACAGTTAAATCGCAACACTTAAAATAAATATTTGTAAGCATTTCAATTTTCAAACGATGTGTTTCATTAACAGTTACCGGAGTGTGGTATTTCATTTGGTTATTTCCCTTGGGTTATTGTTGATGGCTTCCAATACATCTTAGATAAATGGTTAATTGAACTATATTTGAATCAATTATAACGACAATTCTGTAATTTAATGTTGAGGTGTTGCCTAAAGGCAGGGCATCTCTTTTGCATGCCTAAAAATTAACATTGTGTAAATACAATGGCATTCAGAAGAAAATGCCATCTGGGAACCTTTAGGAAAATATAGGAGCTAGAAGCTCAGTTTTAGTGGAATTATAGTGACCGTTAGACTCGGATTTGAATTTTTTCTCGTGAGAAAAAAAATCCTACCATAGAACGTACACTAAACGGTTATTGTTTTCCCCCGTAGGTTGTCCGAGTTTTAGGAACATGTAGACATAATAGATAATAGACTAATAACAATTTCGTGGATATTTTCACATGAATTGTGTAGCTCGACGCAAACGGAGTGTCTCTTCTGCGTCAGAAATTCAGATTGGATCAGAAAGTTGTTCTAAAGATCAGAAAGATGTCCTTTGCAATGGACCTCTCGCCCAAGGCCGGTCATACGTGTAAGTATACTCATTTATTTGGTTGCTTTCCATGTTTCAGACATCTATAGGTCTAACCCTGAATACCAAGGTCAACATTTTACGCAGTTATTCGCATTTTTTTGCATTTATTCACAATTTTTCGCAGCTATTCGCAATTATTCGCAATTTCTCGCTATTACTCGCAATTATTTACAATTTTTCGTTATTTCTTGCAATTCCTCGCAATATCCCACAATTGATTACTGGTTTCGAAAGATTATACTAGCCAGAGCCGTTTGTAATATTGAAATCAAAGAGAATAATCGTAATATTATAGTTGTAAATCAAGAATGATATTATTAAGTACACTGTATGATCTTAATGTAATGTTGTTTGTCTCATGAATAATGCAGCTACAAATCTGACATTTCTGGAAACACTTTGATTTCATGGTTTTGTCAATTTTGAATGCTAGTAGGTGAGGCACATTATACCGTCTCTCCTATACGCATTGCAATGTCGATTGCTTCTGGTATAACTATATGCTACAACAGCGTATTTTACTAAGAGTACATTAGCACCGATATCATGTTTCGTTTACTGTATTGCTAATTCTCAAGACAAAAAGATTATGGCGATTTTATACCGATGACATCCCAGTTTTGATGGATATATTTTGATATAGGTGGGATAAAAACCTTTAATGTGATGCATTAAGCATTGACGGAATAGCGTCAGTCTTTAAAAAAGACTTTAAACAAGAAAATGTGTTTTAACTTTTGATCAACCTAATCATCACTTTCACATAATGACATAGTTGCATGCCTGTTGGGACTAGGTGGGAAGAAGATTTTGTTGAACGTGTCTTGAATCTTTATCTCATTGTCACCTTTAGATATCGTTTCCGTGGATTTTCGTCAGGTGGTTTTGCCGATACGCCATTTTCTCTTCCAGTGGCATTACGTGAGTAGATTTCGTTGGTGAATAATGTATGATTGTTGTAACTGGAAATGGATATGAACATAACGTATGGGTTCGCATTCATGATAATTTATATGTTTTATTATTTCTTTACCACACCCAAGTGTAGCGTGTGATGCGAAAACGAAAAGCACAGTTCTATTAAAATGTTTCGAATATTGTTGATAAATCAGTTGTCTTAGTATGGAAGACGTGAAATTACTGTTAAGCTTAGAACACTCTCATTTTCACACAGTAACATCCACCAAAAAAACAAAAACAAAAAACAAAAAACAAAAAACAAATGACCGTGACAAAACTACAACCGAAAAATATATAGTTAGATACAATGTGAGCTAACTTTGTGGCATGTACATTAGGCTATACGTACTGTTTTTGAGACAAATCCTGATTTGGTGTGTGGTGCGTAATTGTCTTATATCATCTTAAAAAATAGGTTTTACATACATCAAATTTAATATTGTTTATTATTATGATGATCACGTGGAGCAATAAACTTACTATCTTTTTTGCCTCAATTTTCAGCCAATGACACACCTCACGGCGTGGTCATCGCCATCAGCACCACACTCTTCATCCTCCTCGTCGTCGTCATCATCTTATCGATTTTCGTCATCGTCAGGAAATTCAGGTGAGAAAATATACTTTGAAAATGAAATCAGATAAAGCTATAAAAATGTGTACAGGCAGCTGTCATGTCACTATTATAACAGATCGAAGTATAGTGATTTGGTCGCGCGATTTGAGAACGGATTTGCTGAGCCGCGAATAACGTCATTAAGTCTTAATGCACTGTACAAAATATGGTAAAATAACAAACTTTGATAAAAGTAGAGTTGTCAGTGAATTAAACATAAAAGTGAGAATTTTGGTTTGTAATTTCACAATGATTTGTCACTCGTTTCACAAAATAGTCCTTGTTCCGAAGATCCACGTTTAAATTTCATAAATGTGCGTCAGTTTCCTCCTTGAGATCATTTCTGAATTAATGACTGTCACATCTTTACAACGTGTGGAAACGTGATACATTCTTCTGTTTACTTTTGCATTTTCATTATTCTATTGAACCTGTAATCTCTTCTCAGAAGTCTGTAGCAGTATGGAAAAATAGAGTTAGTATACGGCGTGAACTACTGGTCACCTATTTCTTTTGTTTTATTTTAGATTTTTTTTCAGCCTAGTGTCATTTGCACAACTCATTTTCGCTGACCTAATTAAATGCATCATGAAATCATAACTAGTTTGTTTTGCATCTCATTCATTTTAAATCTGTTGCTATTACATCGAGCACGTAACTCATGTCAATCAATTCTGCTGCATTGTGAAGGTAACGAAATCACACTTCTCATCATGAAGATTATCTAGCACAATTTTATTTGATTCAGTGCTTGTTTTGAGAAAACTGTATCACCATGGAAACTATTTCTGACACGAATAGGTAACGTGCCATGCGCCTTTCCCAAAACACCAGAAATTGTTGTCCTGGTACGGGCAAGGGGATGGCCGAGGACATAATACTAGAAATGATTAAACAAATTTTCGCTGCTCCTTTTTGGTGACGCTTTTCGACGATTTTGCTGGAAACTTGGTACGAATTGTGTCTCGTCTTGCTTTGTATCATACAGAATGCGAAAATGCCTACGATTGATGCTTCAATGCAAATACAGGTAAACATCGCATGAGGGAGATGAGTGTCTCTTGTTGTTCTGTGTCCTTTTCTTCAGGCTCTGTGTACCTGCTGAATCCTTGTTTCCCATGAACTGTCAAATTTTCACCCATGTTTCTATTGTTACCGACAGCTAGCTACGCTTTTAACCATCTTAGTATACCCTCTCCTTCCAGAAAACAACGCTCACAAACGCTACAGACACATGCGTGAATTGCAAGATTTGTTTTTATTGGCTTTTATTAGCTCACCTAGGCCCAAAGGCTAAGTGAGCTTATTTGCGATGCCGCTTTTCGTCCGTCGTCCGTCGTGCGTCGATGCGTCGTGCGTCGTGGTCGTGCGGTCGTGGGTCGTTTCGTCGTGCGTAAATTCTACAACATTTTCAGCTTCTTTCTTCAAAATGGCATGATTTGATTTGGCCCAAAAACTTGGCAGGATGATGCTTAGGGGGTGGGGATTCAAGGTCCTCAATGGTACACCTGGTCCCCCGCGGGGGCCAGGGCAGGGCCCTAAAGGGCCAAAAGTAGGCTAGTTCTTCAAACATCTGTTCTTCTCTAATCCAGAATAGTTTTAATTAAGCCGTTTGTGTATAGATCCTCTAATAATGTGCTGAATTAATGTTCCTATGCACAAATGCCCAGGTGTCGCGTTTGGCCCAGGGGGGCAAACGTTTGGGGGTAGGGCCGCTAATAGCATAATTCAGCATTCACACAATGGTATTTAGACCAACTTCGTGGGAAGAGATCTCAGGCGGGAGGTAAAAGGGGTTCCTGGATGGTAGCCAGGCCCCCCCCCCCCTGGGGCCGCAGGGGGCAGGGCGCATAAGGGCCAACTAGTTAACTTTCTTAACCAAGCCCTTTGTAACCAAAACTTGGGTGGTAGATGGCATTTAACAGGAATCCATCATGTTATTTGGGTCAAGGACATATGTAGGTCAAAGGTCAAATGAGTCAAGTTTCTTTCTTTGATTGGTTATTGGCCTTCTTCTCTAGATCCAGCAAATAGTTTAAGTTAAGCCCTTTGTGTGTAGAATACCTCTATATGGTGCTGAATTAATGTTGCTCTGACAATGCCAGGGTGGTCCCGTTTGGCCCCAAGGGGGGAAAAGATTTTGGGTAGGCTATAGATAATTCAGCATTCAGCATTCAATCGGATTTAGGACCAAACTGGTGGGAATCCTCAGGGGGAGGGGAAAGAGGTTCGCTGGAATGTAGCACCAGCCCCCCCCCCCGGGACGCCAGGGGGCGGGCCCATAAGGCCAAACTAGGTAACTTTCTAACCACAAGCCCATTTTGTAACCAACTTTGGGTGGTAGATGCATATTAACGAGGGAAGCGGCGCCGCTCTAATGTTATTTGGGGTCAAGGTCACATAAGTAGGATCAAAGTCAAATGCTTAAGATAACTAGGGCGTGCTTGTTTTTTATAAAAACGATGTTAGAATATAATGTTAACTGGTAAGCAAAATCAGCTATATGGCAAGGGGATGCAAAGTTTTTCAACTGTTCTTTTGGTCTACCTTGGTGCTAGATACAGGCTCGCGGGGCCAAAAACTATATGTTATACACTGATGTTTTTTTCTATGGGTACCGATAGAGAGTTTGGGAGACCTCAGGTGAGCGTCGTGGCCCGCCGGCTCTTGTTTAAAAGTTTTTCCTACTTTCTCTTAGCAACAATCATTTTTCCCTAAACAATGACGTCATAAATGGGCGACTGGCGCTGACCGGGAAAAATTTTGGAGCTGGGCATTGGAAAAACCTCGTTACTAAAGATCCTAACTACGGCCTGATCAGCGTAAACGTTCCTTAAGGCAGAATGATAACGGAAAAACTATAAAATAACAGTTGTGTATTGAACAATGTCAATAAATAAAACAATGAAATAAACATATTGACGCATCCCCCCCCTCGAAAAAAACTGCAAATTTTTCAGAGAAAGACAAATACGCTTAAAGATGTTTGATCGGCTATTTGAATTTCACTTATCGTAATTCCTGTAAGCATGCACATACAATTTGAAGTATACAGGCCAATATTGTGGTCTACACTTGGTCGGCAAGCGTTAAGGGAAAATTTGAAATCTTCATCATAGTAAACTAACTTTTATCAAAATGCGAATCATTTCCCGTTAGCAAGAAATCCATATCTGAATTATATTTGCTACGCCACTCACGCCATTTTTGTTATAGTTTGTTGGCAAACCATGTTTTTGACACTTTGCCATAGTTAAAAAGTCAATTCGCATACTGCAAAACTAGTAACGCTTCCACAACACTTCCTCCCGTAATTAAAGTCTGTAACAAAAATGATGCTCTGTACCTTTCGCTGGGACTAGACCCTGGTCATGAGCAGATCGCTGGCCCTTACCTTTTTCTCTCTATACTTCGATCGGCTGCAAGCTATTTTTGTCTTTTTCTGCATGCCTTGTTAACTAGTTCTTGCTTTCTTATCAGAGTAGATTTCGGTCGAGCTTTTAACGCAATGACTTAGACCGCCCTTCCCATCCTCCTTATACTGAAATGTATTTTCCCGGAATGTTGATTGGTTTTTGTTTTTGAGGTAAGCGGCAATTTCTGTCGATGTTAAAGATGCATGAACCACCGGGGAAGATAATTATACTTGATCTCATTCTTTGGTTTGTTCTTATTTGTTGGCATTATTTTTATGTTGTTTCAGTAAGGCACGGAGTACCACTGTCCAGCAATGCGTGGTTTATGCATCTGATGCAGAATTTAGTCGATTATTAATATTTTTTTTTAGGTTTTATGGCGATTGTTTGTTGTTGTTTTGAGCGTGAAGTACAATATTTCGTCACCCTGTGTAGATAGGCAATGTGGAAATCAAAGTTACTGCACGTGTTAGATGTGTTATATTCATTGTCTATGCTTGTGACAGTCAACCGATTTTTTTTTATTAAATGTCTACCTTATCATGACGATCAAAATAATCTTTAGCTTAACACAAATAATTTATAGCATGCATTTGTAAATCAGGCAGGCAACGCTGTAAAAAACTGAGTTTTTTTTTTTAGCATACAGTTTGCATTCAGCCATATAATTCACAAGTATATACGAATATAGTTTGTGTATCACATTTTCGTCTGCGTGATACACTTCCCGCTATAGCACAACGAGTTCTTTCATGTCTAGGGAAAGCGGGGTGCAGAAATTTTTCAGGGGGTGGCACACTCCTGCAAAGAGACGTTATGGTCTATTTCCTTCAAATTTGGCGGCTGGAGGCGACTTTTCAGCTGTTGTTTTGGCCGTGAAACCGCGAAAAAGCTTGTTGATTTGCCGCGAAATGTGCCGTGAAAATTTTTTTTTGGCAACGAAAAATTTCTTTGCGGATAGAGAGATGTGTTCGACGAGCGCCCGCCCCCCCCCCGCTGAGCGACTTTTCAGCTTTATTTTGGCCGCGAATATTGCCGTGAAAATTTTGTTTGCGGGTGTATTTTCCGCCGACACCAACAACCCCCTCCCCCCCGCTTAAGCACTTTTCAACGCTGTTTGATCTTGCCGCGAAGTTGGCCGGGAAGAGGAGTTTTGGTGTGTGCGGCGATAACTTTTCCCGTCCGACACCCCCTCCCCCCCCCCCCCCCCCTGAGCGACTTTTCAGGCTGTTGATTTGGGCCGTGAATTTGCGTGAAAGAAAATTTTGGCCGCGAAAATATATATCTTTGCACCCCGCCGATGAAAACAAGTCGTTCCAGGTTTCCCTGGAGTCTTACGGATGACGATGGGACATTACCTTTATTGCAGGACCGTTAAGGCAGGTGACATAACTGTATTGGGAGATAAAAAAAATGCCTCTGGTTGAAAGATAATACCAAGAGGAACACCCGCTGAGTGTAATCTCCTGGCGTGGAAGGTTTTATCTTGGAATTTGTTTATCTTAGTAAATCAGCAGTGAACTACTAGCATTTGTTTCTCTGCGAGGCTCAAGTAGAAATACAGACCCAAAGCAATCTACATAACAGATTGTGTCTATGCAAAGGCATGCTAATGAGAGAGTTATCTCAGAATGAGTCGAATATTGGGTGCAGGACATTTTCACAGCAGAGTGTGTGTGAGAGGTTTACTTGATTCTAGAATAATTTTTTTCCCACAAGGTTCAGGAGCTAGTTCAGAATCGTGTCATTCGACCTTTAAAAGGGAAGATTATAGGGGGCTGGGATCGGACCTGTGTTATTGTTTCTCGACAATCAAGACCTACTTAGTGTGTATATGCGTAATTATCAATCACTCGCCGCCCCTTGTGGGGTCACAGACCTTATCGTCTAGACCATCTATTTAGGGGGTTAAAATAAGTTGTGAACAAAAAAATATTACTGAATGAACGTTGTTTTTGTAGTTAGAAAACAGATGTGGTGCTTAAATAATAATGAATGATGTTGTGTGATAAATTAACAGAATCCAGATGCGCTTCTTGGAAAACTCTCTCGAAAACATTACCCCGCTCTCCCCCCCCCCGCTCGTAAAGAGGAAAAAACGGTGAAAAACACAATAGCAGAGAGGCAAGTCTCCGCAACAATCGAAGGGGCCGGAGTCGTAAGGAGTGCCTACCGGTTAGAATTTTTAGCCAACGTAGGGAATAGTGGAGCCCTACGGAAATGACGGCTTCCGAAAGTAGGGATTTTTGATAATTTGTAAGGAGTGTGAGAGAGTGTTGTGGCAAAACGAATATTTTTTAATCGCTCAAAACTTTTCTTACGACTCCCATATATATTCGTCTGTCACGAGAGAGAGTTTGGGTGAGGAGTGGATGTGTCCGAAGTTTGCACGATACATATAATTAACGGACACCGTAACGCGTGCATGCGTGCAGTAGTCGAGTAATTACAAATTTTCAACTTTCTATTAAATAAATCTCTTGGCAATTTACTCGCTTATTTTGTAACGGGAAACAGACCTTCGTAGGGAAACGAGTGGATTTTTGTAGGGAAAAATTGGCCTATTGGAGCGTGTAGGGAAAGAGTAGTGTCGTATGGAAAAATACATGCGGCGTAGGAAAATTACCAATTTTGAGGTGGCACCCGGCTGAAAACTCTTGATGCTCGAACAATTACGCTTGACTCGTGATGATGCAGCAATTATGTATTTTTTGCTTCATTGTTGATTTTTATTTTTTATGGCCAATAATTCATCGACCGCACAAGTAATTTTGTTTATTTGGCTATTTAGATCGCATCAGGTTTGAATGGAAGAGGGCGCTATCATCCTGCTAAACATGAAGAGATGTAGAGGGCTGACGAGGAGTGACCGCGATCTCCCTCAGTCAGTCGTATTCCATAGCAGAAACATTCAATGGTAGGTCAATAAATCAGAGAGAAAGAGAAAGCTGTCATGACATTGGGCTAATTTTATGGACGGGTGTGTACCCCGGACGGCGAATTTTTTTCCACGACGAACTTTATTTTCGCGGAACGCAGTGGAGGAGTGAGTGATACTGGGCGAGACCTTAGTTAATATCGATGTAACATGCTATCATCGCTACCGGACGCTGCACGATAGAACGGTGTTTTTGAACGGTGGGAAACTGGTCGTTTAAAGGTTGCAAACAACCCTTGGAAAAAACTTTCTTTTTATTTTTCTGCCATAAATCTTGAATTTTTTCTGGAAATTCCAATCTGCGATCATGTTGGCAAAATGGCGATTTGTTGTTCGAACACAATCGATGAAAATTTGATGTGTGCTGAATATTCAACTTTCGTACGCCTACTAGATCACAGTATGCACGATATGCTGGATACCTGTGTCAGATTAGCGCGTAGAATTTCTTTAATAACTAAACTTATTTTTTGGTTTTTAGTTTGCTAAAAGTATCATGGGAGTTGAGAAGGTGGTATTGGAAGAGTGATGCGGTGTGCGGTCGTGGACATTAGTATGTTGTCTTTACCTTCATTTCGTAATTACAAGAGTATTTCCGTTGTATTTCAATGAATTCTTTGAGCGTGTACTTATATTAAACCATGATAACTAAGTAAAAATAAATATTAAGTCATTGTCAAAATAAATATGTAGCGAGGATGGTGTGAGAGTGGTGTGTGGATTTTTGTTCTATTGAAAAATGAACACTGTAGCAGGCTAAATTCGGTCATAGTTGTTGACCTTGGGAACCAGGATTAAATACAAACTTGGCGTCATTATTATTGTCGTAGTTTGATATGTGTGACTTTTAGAATAAAAGTCGAATAGTGAGCGACTCAATGGTAGAATGTCGTTGTATAAGCTAAACTCTCTAATGTGTCTTGATCTATTTTTTTGTGTTAGTTTTTAGAGCCTGTGAAAACTGTCGAGACTTTAGTCGTGACTGGGTACAACATGAATT
>JZLH01S0276758.1:39272-47459 GCA_001188425.1 Eucidaris tribuloides
TTATTATTAGATGACTAAAAGTTTCTAATGTTGTTTTATGGAATGATCTTGATTTTTACATTTACCCTACTTTGTGAGAAATTTCAAATTATTTCTATCATTCATGCTTTAGGATATACATTCGTTTCCGTTTTGAGAGTAAATATTATATCTTTGTTCCACCTAACTTCCTTCCACAGGTGAAATGTGATCAGTACTGGCCTGACGACCACAAACCCGTGATGTATGGCGACATTCAGGTCTCGATGAACCAAACCTTTGAGGAGAACGACTGGAATATCAGGGAATTTATCGTGCAGTGGGTAAGTTCATAACCTATTCATGACTCTCACCGCACGCTACACGATTTTCGGTCGCGCGACTGCCGACTTTGGATCTGAAATAAATCAGCGTGTACGAAATATAAGCGTTTTTTTCGGATCCAAAGTCGGTAGTCGTGTGACTGAAAATCGTGTAGTGTGCAGTGGCCTTTACACTCAGACCTGACCATATTTTTCACAACAGTACAATGAAGAATTTATTTCCAAAAAAGGTAAGAGGTTACATCCGTTTTCACCACTTTTGATTTTCTCTTTCTTCTTCTTCTTCTTTTTTTTTTTGGGGGGGGGGGGGAAGGACCAAATCTGTATAGTTTTAGTAGCTCTATAAGTTGAAATTCCCACAAAAAGTGGTCTGAAAACCCCCCACAAATGTCTTGTTTTTTCTTTCCAAAAGGGACGTGCATTCATTTTAGTGTATTTATAAAGGGGGATTTTTCCACCACAAAAATGAAAATGAAAACCTATTTTAAGAAGTGAGAATTCACAGATTTTTCGAAGTATGGATTTACATTCGCATTGAGTACTTCGGTAAGTTACGTTGGCTTCGTTTAGAAACATTGGAATAAGAGTGAATTGAAAACAAAAAACAAAAAACAAAAAAACATTTTCTCCGAATCATAAAAAGTGGATCTACCCCCTTTCGGGGAAAGGGGAAGACCAGCTTTCGCTTTAGTTGAAATAGTGAGTCAATCATTGTTGTATGCTGTATGACGTTGTCTTTAAAATGAATGTGTTTTTTATTCTTTCCAGCGTGACCAGCGTCGGCACGTGCGTCACTGGAATTTCTTGTCATGGCCTGATCACGGAGTGCCCGACTCGAGTCAAGCTATCTTAGCCTTCATCAAACGGATAAGAGGAACCAAACCGCCTTCAAATACACCAATGGCAGTACACTGCAGGTAAGGAGACTGGAAGGTGATTGGTCAAAGTAGGTCTGTCGTGTCAATTAGACACTGACAAGTGACCAATCACAAGGGTGAACCCTCATGTCCAAACTGAGTGCGCGGATGCACCAATTTATCTGTAGTTTGTAAAGTTATCCAATAAACAGAAGGTCCGATAGACTGGTAGCCCAAAAGTGAAACTCATAAAAATGAACGTGCGGTATCACAGAATAAAGTCAAATTAATGCTAATGCTGTAACTAATTTAAAGGCGGAGAACACGGGGTAACTTAATCCCTCCCAAAGTAAAAGCTCGGGGATGATACTGAAGTCAACACCTCAGGTGGCATTGGGGATGGTTCCTCATAGTGTAATCGCTTGGTATTTTCAGTCCTTCCGTCTGTCAAGCCTTTTGTCTATTTAGCTGTGAACATGAGACTGGAACTACAAACTACCAACTCCACAAATCCATTCCGAATGTCAGTCCTTCTGTTGTGCACTTGGTAAAAAGTATGACACCAAAGAAAAAAATCATAGGATTTATATGACAGGTCATCACTACAAAACCATTTTTTGTCAAGCTACCGAGGTGGAGCGAGAATAAGGGATCCTTGTCAGCGTCCGTCCATAACGTTTATGACACTTGAATTACTTTGCAACCATTGGTCCATTTGTAACTAGTCTACAAATTCTCGGGGTCACGCCATCACTCGGCTTGGTGCATATAGTCGCAAACGCGTATTATATTCGGCGAATAAAAAATATAATAAAAATAGTGTCCAGGACCTAGACTAATTTGTAACCAAACTTGGATGCCTTACATGAACTTCAATCTTATTTGGGGGTCAAAGGTCATGTATGAAGATCCATTGTCAAATGAGGACATATATACCTGCAAGTTTCTACTGGGGTTGGTAATTTTGCAAACATTATCCCGTTTGTAACCAAACTTGGATGGAAGATGCCCTATAGGGAGTTTGATATTATATTGGGGTCAAAGGTCACATAGGTAGGTCAAAGTTCAACTGAGGTCAAATGTTACTTGGCATACACCTGCAAGTTTCTACAGGGGTTGGTAACTTTGCAAATATAGCCTGTTTCCAGCCAAACTTGGATGGTAGATGTCTTACAGGGACCTCAATGTTATATTGGGGTCAGAGGTAAAGTAGATCAAAGGCCAATAGATCAAATGTTAACGGAAAGGGTAAGAAACATTATGGCTATCGTCTTGTTTTTTTCTCTGCAGTGCTGGAGTTGGTCGGACAGGCACATTCATCGTATTGGATCGTCTGCTGCAACACATTGAACAATACGACTTTGTTGATATCATGGGAATCGTGTGTGAGATGAGGATGCATAGGAACTACATGGTACAAACTGAGGTCAGTCAAGGTCAATGACGTCATTCCTGCTAATAATTTATGAACAGTTTTCTGGCTGTTGTCTAAATGGGAAAAAGAAATGAATAAATCATATCAATCAATCAATCAATCAATCATTGAAAAAAATATTAAAATTATTAATAATTAAACTACTTCTACTGCTA
This sequence comes from Eucidaris tribuloides, assembly GCA_001188425.1. Classification (NCBI taxonomy): domain Eukaryota; kingdom Metazoa; phylum Echinodermata; class Echinoidea; order Cidaroida; family Cidaridae; genus Eucidaris; species Eucidaris tribuloides. Next base: position 42,022 of record JZLH01S0276758.1, read on the forward strand.
CTACTACTGCTACTACAGTACTACTACTACTACTACTGCTTTTACTACTATTACTATTTCTACTACTAGTACTACTGCTACTACCAATACTACTACCACTTCTTCTTCCACTTCTACTAAGACTAATATTAGTAGCAGTCACCGTCATAGTCTTAGAAGTAGTAGAAGTAGTAGTGGTAGTAATTAAAGAAGTAGTAGAGGTAAAATTATAGTAGTGGTAGTAGAAGTAGTAGTAGTAGTCGTGGTAGTAGTAGTAGAAAAAGTAGTCATGGTAGTAGTAGAAGTAGAAGAAGTAATAGTAGTAGTAGTAGTAGTAGTAGTAGTAGTAGTAGTAGTAGTAGTAGTAGTAGTAGTAGTAGAATAAGTAGTAGTCATGGTAGTAGTAGAAGTAGAAGAAGTAATAGTAGTAGAAGTAGTAGTAGTAGTGGTAGAAGTAGTAGTTGTAGTAGTAGTAGTAGTTGTAATAGTAGTAGTAGTAGTAGAAGTAGTAGAAATATTAGCAAAATAAGTAGTAGTCATGGTAGTAGTAGAAGTAGAAGAAGTAATAGTAGTAGAAGTAGTAGTAGTAGTGGTAGAAGTAGTAGTTGTAGTAGTAGTAGTAGTAGTAGTAGTAGTAGTAGTAGTAGTAGTAGTAGAAATATTAGCAATGTAGGTGGTACTAGTAGTAGTAGTAGTAGCAGTAGTAGTAGTATTAGTAGTAGTATAGTAGTAGTAGTAGGAGTAAAAGTATAGAAGTAGTGGTCATAGCAAGTAGCAGTACTACCGTTTCTGTTGGTCTCTTGGTTATGTTGTTATCTTGTTGTTCTTATGTTAAAATTATCGGATTACATATGAACATCTTTTTCTTCCTCCAGCAACAATACGTCTTCATCCACCGATGTCTCCTTGATGTATTAGAAGAGAGAGGTCTGGAGCCGTGTCCAATGGGAGCAAAAACGATGAGTGGCACTATATAGGACAAGACAGGGGTCTGGAATTAAGACTACACACCATTGCAGATTCCTTCGAACTTTTTTTTTAATCAGAGGCTTTTTGATATTTATGAGAAAATGTAATTGGTGACTGCGTGTTATAAAGGAAATTTTCCGACTGGTCATGGAATATTTCTGGGCAAATTGATTTGGAATAACTTTGATTAATTTGTAGACAGCTGAAGTCTGGTCGCGGCTTGTGACCACTGAACTAAAACCTACACACTAGATGGCTTGTTTGGTACTGTGTAACATATTAAGGGCTAACCAACATGGCGGATGTGCACACGCGGTGGGGACACGGTGGCCTGTGTTACGTAAATAGCCAGAAGTCTTCTAGTTTGTAGGTTCTATGTTGGTGGTTATGACTCGTGCATAGTCGAAGTAAGCCATAATGACATGAAATTCTGGTGGGTCTGAAAAGAAATTTGTTTTGGCCTTTGGTGTTCAGGTAAGTGATACAATGACTCTTTACATGCCAGAGAATCAGAATTTACACCAGTGTGGAACAGGGCTGCCACTCAAAATTGTAATTTCCCCCTACGGCGCATGCGTATTTTCCCTTACAGACACCACTTTTCCCCTACGCCTAATTACCCAATTTTCCCCGACGAACCCCTTACGACGGTATGTTTTCCCCTACAAAATAACCTTAGAAAATGCAATATTTTGATCTCGATTTCTTCGTCGGAGATGGACAAAACGAACGAATATATACGGAAATTCTCCGAAATCCTTCGGGGATCTAAGAATATTTCTGAAAATTGTCAAAACCAACTAAATCCCCTGCAAATCATTAAAACTCCTCCTACTTTTTCCCCTACGCAAGGCCATTTTTCCATCCCTACAGTAGGGGGTTTCCCCTACGAGTGGCAGCCTTGGTGGTATTGTTTAGTGTATATTGGTACCTTTAGCACAGCAAGGAGTAAAGGCACAATAGAACCTTTTATGTTTGATTTTCTTTTCAGATCTTTCTATGCAGAAACAAAACAGAACACAATTGACTGTATCATGCTTTTTGGATGCCTGATGTGAACATGCTATAAACTCGTTAATTATAGTAAAAGACAAAACAAACAAAAAAATCAGAAAAATTGAATTTTGGAAAAAGATACAAAGTCTTATTACTGAAATATTTTGGCAAATTTATTTTTTTATAACTTATTTACTATTGGATACAGGAGTATGTAACATAGATGACAAAAGCCTGTGGGCATGGGATTAAATTAAATATTGGAAAAAAATGCAAAGAGTCTTTCAGAAGGATCTTGGAAACATCTGACACCATGACCCCAGAGAAGAGATCACTTTGTTTCACTGTTACTAAATATATTATGAAAGTGCAATGTGATTTGCTTATGTATGTGTACTGTACAGATGATATTACAGGAATATTTAATCTCCGACATAACTGTTTTTAATTTGTAAACATTGTTTCTTCCACTATGTCTATATTATTTTTTAAATTCTGGGTAACTAAGGATTGCTGAAATTATGCCATCATTGAAAGTAGATATTTTGAACATTTTGTGCAATTGTTAATCTCCACGCAGCATGGGAACTAGCAAGATTAATGATTCTGGCTCGATCGGATACATTTACGTTGGCGTACTTTGCGGTATTTCGTTGCTACTTGAATCGAAATTGTTCTAATTATGATGAGTACGCCTTTCCAAAATGTGTATGTGGGTTAGCGAAACCGTAGCCGCACATCAGTATCATAGCAGCTGAAAAAAAAGTATGCACATGCTTCATTCTTGTGGTATTTTATAGGAACTGAGCAAAATAACAAATCTGATAGTAATGATTACGTGTTGTATTTAGATAAACTAAAGTTACTGTTTAGAGTGTTTGTCGTATATTTTGTTTCGTTCATGGTTATGTGTTTGCGTGGTACTTTTTGATTGTAAAAATATGCGTAAATTTTGTCTGAATGTGACTTTACTGTTTTATGTTGTGACACTTTTTGCAATAACGCCATGTCCGTGTGACAATTAATTGTTTGTGTGTTTGTTAAGCTATGTTTATTACAATCCGAATATTATTTATTGATATTTTCAAATTATGTTGCAAAACAAAGTATAACATATTGCAAGTTCTGTGGGTCTATTATTTTACAAAAATATGTTCGTAGGACACTGATATTGTGTGCAAAAACCGTACATTTTTTTTTTATTAAACTTGTTCCATGAAGTTAAACGAAAGACAACTGAAATAATTTGAGTCGTGACACTTAATTTCAAACACAATTCCATATGAAACTTAGCACATACGTAACGATAACGTGTTTTCGTTCTGCTCATGCTTGTGATTGCATAGATCTACATGTCAATTGCCGACGTATGGCGCTGTTTATACCCTGAAAAATCTCCCCAGTAAAAAAAAAAAAAATCTGGGCATTTATTTCTCTGTAAAATTTACCGATCTGCCGTATAACACAATGTTTGTTCTACGGTGTGGTTGTTCGGGGGGGGGGCGGGGGCTTTCGGGGCTTAAAGCCCCGCCCCACAAAAAAAAAACAAAAAAAATGCTCAAGCCCCCCACCTCCCCCCCAAAAAAGATAATGCTCAAGCCCCCCCCCCCCTCCCCCCCCCCAAAAAAAAAAAATTAAATAAATAAATAAGATTAAATAAAAATGAAAATAAATAAATAAATAAAAACATCGCAGGTATTTTTTTTTTTACAATTAGAATATTAACAAACTTCCCCGTTTGGAATATTTTGGAATTTTTTTTTGACTGAAATTTCCCTCTTCCACCCCTCCCCCCCCCTCCCCCTCCCCGCTGAGCAACCTTTCGGCGGCTGGGATGACCGAGAAAAATTTCGGGCTTAGGATTTGGCCGCGAATCAAGCCCCCAGTAGCCCCCCCTAAATTTTTCCCTGTAGAACCGCGCCTGTGCGTGAGTATGTTGACCAGAGTATTATGTAAACAGTAATGGAACCGCGAGCAAAATTACAACATTCCCTGTGAATCGTAGCAATATGCTAAGATCCATCACTCATGTAGTAAAGTGTCGAAGACGTGTTTTCGATTGTTCTTGTTCCTTTTCGTGACTGAAAACTCTTGCGTCCTCGAAGGCATGCGAATAGAACTTCTGTATATCGATATAATGACGGACAATTTATTTATTTAAAGTGTAGGTTTGGATATCGCTTCCCAATGATGTTACAAATTATAAGATTAAAAAAAATACTTTTTTCTCATTGAGGTGCTGATTCGTAGAGCTTGCAAAGCACAAGGCGCTAAATCCACTTTGATGAATTTGGAGAAAAGGGCATTTCTTCGCCCGATTCTCTACACACCCTTACGGGAAAACGAATCTAAAATGCACAAAAATGGGATATTCGTCTGTGAAATTTAGCACCAAATTTTGTTCTGTAAGTAGACAAATGTTTGGCCAATGTACTGATGCTAAGAAATTATTTTTCATAAGAAGCAAATTTTTGCTTGCAAGCCCTTCATTTGTCGGCATGCAACATTCCATGTCATCATTATCGGTTTGTGTCCGTCAGAATGGCGTTAAACATATAGACTTTGTACAACGTAACGCCCTTCTGGCGAGGACACACCTCTCTGTCGATATGTTTGTATAATGGTATTGAAATATCGAAGTGTATTATATTTATTTAAGATGTTGTATATAAGCTTGAGTTCTGGCAGTTACACGGTATATTATATATGAAATAATGACCGAACTCATAAAAAACAGTACATTTGACATGTTTAAACAACGAAAATGACATTTTGTCTTCTTTCGCCAAGTCTTCTGAGTTAGTCAAGCCTTGTGTTTTTAATTGAGACATTTTCCATTTTTTGAATGAATCACATTTGTTGTTGATTTTACCTTCCAGCAAAAACAAATTACAAATACAATTTTTGTGTTACAATTTTATTTACATTGGTGTTTTTGCTACCCATGTATAAATTAATGATTATATCCTCGGTTTTTATTTATTCAGATATTATAAAGAGAAACTTGTTATTTTTTGCAAGTGAATGCGAGTTATTTTTTTTTTCTTGACAATGTGACAAATCCTGGAATATATCCATAAGAAGAGCACACACACATCCATAGTCATTGTACCATTGTACTTAACTCCACTCTATCTAGCACTGAAATATATATTACATAATATCCTATGTTTACATATAAATATATATCTAGAGAATGAGGAAAAGTGGTGCTATTATAGCATTTTAGATTTTCTGATCAGAGAACTTGCAAGACATCGTTCACATTACGCATAACACATAATTATTTCAATGCAAAATGTATTGACAACTTACGTATACCGTAAATATAAGGAACGGTCAGTTGTTGTTTTGTAGTACAAATTATACTTTGCAATGTAGGGTTGAAAAGCGTGTAGCAAGATGCAAGCTGGTTCCATAAAGGCTCGGGGGGGGCGCCTTTGGCGGGCTTAAGCCCCCCCCCCAAAAAAAAAAAAAAAAATATAAAAAATAAA
>JZLH01S0276759.1:0-28957 GCA_001188425.1 Eucidaris tribuloides
ACACACACACACACACACACACACACACACACACACACACACACACACACACACACACACACACACACACACATCTTAATGCTGAGTCGAGTCCGCAGTTCCGTGTCCGCAGTTGAATACAACATTGCCATTCATTTTACATCGGGACTCGACACCGAGTCCGAGTTCACTAAATCGGACTCGAGTCCGGACTTGACTACAACACATTACATCTCCGTTGCCTCCGAGATTCTAAAAATTCCACAGACTTAACACAGGGCACATCCGGTTCCCGTAGCCAACGGGTTAATTAATTAAAACAAGACCTGTTTCGCAACTCCATGAAATAAAATCATAAAACTGAGCAAAAATGGTAATTTGTCCAAAAATCAAGCGTGCTTAGTCTAAACTATATTACTTCAAATAAGTTTTTTTCTGCTGGTAAATGGACATAAATGACAAAACAGGACTTCTTTCTGCTGCAGACAGAAGGACTTCTCGGCCACGTATACTAGTACTCTTCTGACTTTTGTGATGTTCTATTTACAGTGAAGGTAATACAGAAATAACCTTACCAATTAGCAGTCACTTTTAATTCATTACAGTGTCACATCGTTAGAATATTATTGTCATAGAAGGTAATATGGTTCATTATAGTTATTAATATGGCCAAAAAGGAGAGAAGTGACCATTACTCTTTATTTTTAGAGTCCAATGCTACTGAAAATTGGCAACCTTGTCAGTAATGTGAGAAATTATACATGATTGGCATGTAACTTTGCAAACAACTTTGTTCCCAAAGTGACTCGCATGAATATATATACATGTACCCTCCCTACTCAAATGTATTGCAACATACACCTTAATGCATGCATTTTGAGTTGAACGGGTCTTTCTATAATGACGTCCTCATGAAGTTTGTAATTGGAAAATAACAAATCATTTGAAAAATTTCAATGGACGATCTTTTTCCTTCCTTCTCCAAGGCGGAGAGATTATCAAATGCAGGCGTACCCACGGCAGAGGGGCTGGAACATAAAATTTAACATGTTTTCGCCTATATAGGGTGGGATGTTTATTCACACTAGCATCGTAATGCGGTTTCATATTTCCCGTGAAACGGTTTTGATGGCTTGGAAAGACTTCCAGCAAACAAAAAATGTCAATGTGTTCCTCTGACGCGGTCTGAGAAAGAAGACACCACGCCGCAAAGACGACATCGCCTCCTATCTTCATAGGATAGTGATAAGGAGGATAAGGCTACTAATATAAAGATGATGGCCTTCTCTCAACATTATTATTCAAATGTACTAAAAAGTCACATTACAGCAGATAATAGGCTGTTTGCAATAATAAACCGCCTTTAGAATTGAGAAAAAATAAGAAATTACAACTTCAGTAGGTCTTTTTCTGAAATATGGGGTGTATCCCCTTTATCACTATCTTATGAAGATAGGAGGCGCTTTCGTCTTTGCGGCGTGGTGTCTTCTTTCTGAGACCGTGTCAGAGGAACACATTGACATTTTGTGTTTGCTGGAAGTCTTTCCAAGCCATCAAAACCGTTTCACGGGAAATATGATACCGAATTACGATGCTAGTGTGAATTAACACCCCACCCCTACAAGGAGGTGAAAAAAAGTTTAATTTTATTTAAAACATTGTTCACTGATATCTTTTCAAATAATTTATTTTCCAATTATAAACTTCATTAGGACGCCATTATAGAAAGACCCCTTCAACTCAAATAATGTATGTTGCAATACTTTGAGTAGGGAGGGTACATCAAGTTTTACTAATAATGATGAAATACAAATAGAAGTGTGATATGGGGATTAAACAAGATGTTCATTCGAATATTTTAGATATGAACATGTATTACATATTTGGGAATCACCCGTTACAACATTACAAAATTATTATGCATCCCGATAAATATAATAACGACATTAGCCTCAGGAAGTTTGGCGGTCATCTCAGAACGACTTCGCCTTCGGGGTATTTGTCAAGCACATGTCCTTTGCCCTCTTTTATGCCTGTCAATTTTGCTTGTAATCAGGTCGATGTACAAGGGCGTAAGTATACGGGAGGTCTGGGGGCATGTGACCCCCCCCCCCCACAAAATCATGAAGGAAGCAAAAAAAAAAATTGCATGCGCTCCCAACACAATATTTTGGTGCCCCCTTCAAAATTTCAAGGCCCCCAGTGGCCCCCTGCTGAAAAAAATCCTAGGCTACGCCACTGTCGTATGCACAACGCCTACGATGGGCGACGGGCAACGCGAAGAGCGATCAGCAGTAGCTCATTTGATGTGCCGTTTCAGGTATGGCAAGGCATAAGACTGAAAATCCGTCTGGTTTCGGAGAGCAGTTTTTTTAAAACATTTTCGTGAGTTAAAAGGCAGGGGTGGATATAATGTGCAGCGAAACATATCCCCGACTGAAACTAGACTGATGTTTCCTGGTCTAGGCAAGGGATAACAATAGGATTTACGACGTGTGACATTTATTGGGATTTACTTTAAAAAATGTAAATACGCCTGATAGATCCATTTTTATTTTCAAATACTGTGATCACGCCACACTGAGAAGATTCATCACCGTCATATTCATTGCAAAAAATCGTCTGCGTAGTCTGTGTTTACCGCTTCTGGAGGATACGAGAACAAAAACAGTGGTATAAATTTTCGATGAGGACTGTAAATTTTGTGCCCAAAACGCTGGGTGACGTGTTTCCTTTTGATTCCATTATCGAACCTAAACTTATACGTCATTTTTACTAACATTCCAATGTTCACGTTGGAATGGTATGATTATGGTAGTTTATAAATTATTGCTTAAAGCCACAGGCTACCAATAGACCACAGTATTGAAATAATGTGACGCTACATAATCCTCCTTACTCTAACTGTCTTTGATAAGGTCTAAAAATTGAGAGCCCTGAAAATGTATTTCTAAATGATGATTTAGTGCGCTTTAAAAAAACTGAAATATCTACAAGCCACTCAAGTTGACCGGATTCACGTTGCCTAGTTTCCTCCCATGGACTTACTTTGTGTCTAGATCTAGGCCCTATTTTATCCTCACCGGCTGTGGGAAATTGGGTTTATTCATGCATAAATCTTAGCCAGTGGCCAGCGTGACTTTTCCAAACTTTTGCATATCTAGGGTGTTTAATAGTCCGTTTAACACTATTATGTAGCTCAGATATCAAAAGTGTTTACATATTTTATTTTTTAATTTAAAGCTCCATAATGTTAACCTGTGTCTTTAAAAAAAAATAATCTTCTATATAGGCTCCACATCCATCACTTTTCGTGAGTATCAAGGTACTATATCGTTCCCACAAATGCACTTGATTATCTCGTCATTCTTATAGGTCCCAGCTATCACTGTTTATTTCGAAACCGAGTTCCCGTATGGTTGATGTCGATGCAAGTACAATTATGTGCACACATTTTGATGTTCCCATCACTGGGACCTGCTGCATGAAATAAAAGTCACCCCTCTTAAAATACATGTGGTAGTCTTGTTAGTTAAGAACGTAAAGGTGAATGACATGACGGGGGTAAAATTATTCTATTATCAGGCAATCTGTGCAAGGATTCTCCTGTGAAAATTTTGTGGTAAAAGTTGACTCATTTCAAAATAATTGCATCAATCTGCCCTGTGACAGACAAGTTGATTATTGTTTCTGTGGGATTAACTTCTCTCAGGGCATGAGAGAAATATTTTGCTAGTATGTTCATGCTTGATTCTCCTCAAGTAGACAAATTTAAGACAAATCCTTCCAGCCAGGAGGTACACTCTAGCTAGTGTATAAACTGCATTTCTTTCAACCGGGTTGGTGCGAGAGGTACTTTTTTTTCTCCCAATCATGTCACTGCCCTTTAAGAGGCGCATCAAAAAGGGACATTCGTTTTGTTTCACGTGCAGTGCTCTTCTTCCATAATCCAACCCCCAGTTATTGTCATAAGATGGACCAAACAAAAGCACATGAAACCTGGCTTGTAAGCTCGGATGGATAGTTACCAAGAGCTTTTGTCCGAGTTCATAATGGAAAAGAGAGAAGGTGTAGCTCGAAAAGCTTAGCCTGTTTCAGTCAAATCTACGTCAGAGAGGCTTCAGTGGATTTCACGCGGATTATGTGTGGAAAAAAGAACCAAAATACAGGCGCAAATATTCATCCATGAATGCACACGCCACAAACCAAACCAACAACGCTCCTAAACAAATGACGGGCCTTTTTTTTCAAATTGTCAGGTAAAATAACAAGACCTTTAAGGGGTTGTTGAATTGTAACCTTTCAGTACACGAACAATTCTGTCGGGTGCACCCCACTGAAAAAGGTTCTACCGACGCCCCTGACTTAGCAGAGAAAAAAGTTTACTCATATTTACTCATCTACATGATCCATTTCTTCAGACTGCAGAAACAGGCATTCAGAATCGTATCTAGTTTCATTTTTCTACATAATGCATTATCATATCACAACTTTGCTAATTGTAGTTGTAGTTCTTCAGATATCTACAACTTGCAGTGGAGTCTGTTATTCCGTAATTCGTACAGAATTCCGTTTTTTAGACTTTTCTTCTTCTTTCCCTCCCATTCTCCTGCATCTTCTCAGGTCTGTTCCTCCTGCTGCTCCTCCTTGTTTTTCACCATATTCTTCTCCCTCTTCTTCTTCCTACCCATCCTCTTCCCTCTGAGAATCCTCTTTCTACCTCCTCTTCTTTATATTTTTTCCTTTTCACTAAAAGGGGAGTATGATAATATCATACTCCCCTTTTCTCACCCCTCATCCCATGTTTTTCCTCCTCCTCCTTCTCCTTCATCATCATCTTCTTCTTCTTCTTCTTCTTCTTCTTCTTCTTCTTCTTCTTCTTCTTCTTCTTTTCTTCTTCTTCTCCTTATAAGTGTCCTCTACTTCTTCCCTTTCCTTTTTCGACGTGTCCTAATCTTCGCCCTCCTCTTATTCTCTTCCTGTTTAGTACGTACTTACGATATTACGACGCAGAACGTAAATGATGATAATAAACGGCAACAATACAGACTATGTTGGTTAACCATTTTACTAATTATGTTTCTACGTAATGTTTCAAAACAAATTGAGCAAGTAATTAAGTAAATGTATCAATATTACAACAGTTATTGTATCATGTGCAATTCGGCATAGCCGCGAGACATGAATTATCAATAAAACAAAAATAATGATAATGATGATGAAGATGATAACAATAGATAATATTATGTGTATGTCCTCCAAACTGTGTATCCGTCCATTAGTGGTATTAAAGTATCAGTGGTCACGTATCTCTATCGTTGAAATAAATGGATTGAAACGAAATTTATCGTATTTCACTTCTAATCTCAAAGTAGTAAACTGGCTGAGAGATGAATGCGTAGATTGATATCGCAGTTATCACGGAGTAGTAGCACGAATTTGATAAGACCTTGGCTTTGGTATTGTGAATATGTGTGGAGATCTATTTTCCAAAATGCTACAGGTTAATATTTGTTACATCAATTTAGTGGTATCATCTAACTTGTCTCTGTTCACGAGCAATCCAGTTTCTGTAAAATTGTCTGTTCATCTTCTCTAATGCTATTGCCGAAAATAATGATTGAAATTGATGATGGTGGTGGTGGAGGTAGTGGTGGTGATAGTGGTGAAAATTTCGTGCAGTTACAAAAAGTTAATAATAATAATAATAATAATAATAATAATAATAATAATAATAATAATAATAATAATAATAATAATAATAATAATAATAATAATAATAATAATAATAATAATAATAATAATAATAATAATAATAATAATAGATAATAATAATAATAATAATAATAATAATAATAATAATAATGACGAATGCCATGATTCGGCACAAACTAATCTGCATCATTATGGGTGTACATATACGTCCGCGTCTACAAACACACATACATGTAGAATGCCCTATTTTTGTACCTGTGAAACGTGAGTTTCGATTATGTTCATTCCCTCTTACAATTCTCAATTGAATTTCACATAAATTAATTGCGTTTGTAAATAATAAAAGTAATTTTGATATCATATTATCTAAAACTAGAAGCAATATTTCTGCCGGGCCTGTAGCCAACAGCATTTTACCATTTCCCCCTTGAAATTGCCCAATGACTATTAACCAGTCATCGTTGGTGGCGGTAAACTATATAATCTGACTATGCAGTTTACACATATATCAGAAATAAATACAAAACTATCAGAATATACATGTATGTGTTTAAAGGTATACGGCATCTCATTGGCAACCCTCCCATAACACAGCAAAATATTATTTATGCCCTTCGGATATTTAAAAAGTATTTGCCTGTGAAATCTGGATATCAGAAATCGCCTAGATTAAAAAAAAATGCACAAGAAACCAAAGTTGTGTAGTGTATGTTCTAGGCACACTGTTCCAAATCTCACTATATTATATGGACCTATACAGTATAGGTCCATGGTTATATCAGGCTGATTACAGTACTTACGTAACACCAGTAATACTAGACGGTTCTGCTTGAATGCATCAGACACAGTGAAAGGAATGCAAGGTCATCTGTGTGTACAGAACAAGTGTTTTACACCATGGGGGTAAAAGAGACCTACATGCCTGTCTAAAAATGATACTAGTAGCACTTGTAAAATTTGTGGTATTGTAGACCAAAAATCAAATCGAAGTCTAACATTTACTATAATTCCACTAAAACTGCTTTTCTACCTCTTACCCTTTTCTAAAGGTTCTTAAATGAGATATTCTTCTATATAGTAGTGCTTTTGCACAATGTTGAATTTTAGGCGTGCAAAATAGACACTCTGCCTTTAACGATAACTGGAGTTTTGGAATAAAAAGAAATCCGTACACGTTGGTTATTGCAAATACAATGATGGTCTCCGCATAACCGGGTAGGCATTTGCGAAATATGTTTTTTTTAACCATTTAACAGGAGAAACCCAACAATTTCACCTCATTATGCGAAGATCATAATGGAGCACATTTAGAGGAAGAACTTGTCTGTTACACATTTACGGTACAAGTACAAATGTCCTTGAGAAATCCCGCAACCCCCCATGGATGGATGAAATTAAATCCTACTATCCTTTACAAGGTATTGTGGTATTGGTGTAAACTACACTCTGAAAATCATCTTTTTTCAGCTCGTAGTTTATTCGTCAAAGCACAATTCATTCATATCTTTATTAATAATTTCCGATAACGGGTTTTACAAAAATACTGAAAAGCAATGTTCTCGCTCGAGACATGTATACATTTTACAACTCATAAGGTTTAGTTCTGAGAAATTGTTCTAGAAATAGATTCGGAAATATGCTAAATCCAAATTTAGCAAACGTATGATGAAAGTTAGACTCGGATATATGATTAATGAAATTAATTTGGTGATTTAATGGTTATATTAATATAACGTATACGCATCATTTGGATTTGCACCCTTTTTCAATATTCAGACGATTGTAAATTAATCGTTTAAAGATATTAAAACTAGCAAGATCATAATAATATAATGGTGTTTTATTGATATCATCGTTGCAGCCCAAAGGCTGAATTGCAATGAATTTACAATATATACAATATAAAAATTACAATGCGAGTGACATACGTAAAAAAGAAGGTACGAGCATAAAACACAAAATATAAATTAAATATAATGATAAATTACGATACCTGTATAAAACTTTAAATATTATTATTATACCTCATGAAACATTTTGTTATTTATTTTGAGAACGAACGTATTCCACATAAATTGCGTATTTAGCGTAAACAATAAGACAATTTAAAGTATCGAAATGTCTGTATTTTTGTGAATACCGTAATTGAAGGAAATAAAATATGTTTTGTTTAAGTTACATGTAATTTTCATATGTTTGTAAAATTGTCTGATTATTTTGCAATAAATCATTTGAGTAAAAAAATGTTTATATAACGTATACACACATTAAATCAAGCTATAACATTACGATTGGAAATGGGATATCCAAAAATTGTACATGTATTTGAGTTTATCATTAGAGTTCAAGATTCATAGGGCACGAGTATTCTGGAAAGCTATAATTATACAATTGACAGTATTGAATAAATAGATTTACTATCAACAGCCACTTCTTAAAGGCAAAATTTAGCAATGTTCCCAGTTTAACAAATCTGAGCTATACAAATCCCTCATATATACGTGTCTCTGATAACGTCTAAAATTAAAATGAAATTAAATTAAAAATTTCAACTAGAAAACGATCATTTAGTGCTTTAAAAGAGTGAACATCTATGAGATCCAGGTTGCGCTATGTCAATTTCCCCATGTACTGCTGTGTTACATCACATGTGACTTATACATCCACTGCATGCAAAAGTCAAGTATGATGCTTGTTCTATATCATGCCAGTGATAATTTTCCAAAGTTTTTGTATTCTGATATGTTTACTTGTGCACAGAAGTAGCACTGTGAAGCTCACATATCAAAGCTTGACAAATGCTTTTACCCTCCACATAATTGTTTCTTTAACAATATCAAGAATTATTATTAAATGAAAGGGATTATTCAGAGAGGTGAAAATACGATGTAATAGATTTTTCTGTAGACGCGGGTTCGAAACCTGGTTCATTTTTTCTGACATGTTTGTTAAAATCATAGATCAGCAGTTGCGATCTAAAATACAGAGAGAGAGACAAATGAAAAATCTATTACATAATATCAATAATGATACGGATGAAACCTATTTTATTATCGGGTCATAAGCTTTTGATTGCATATTAGACTTCATACTTTTCCGTCACGGGGCCATCGTCAGCACAATCTACTTGGGGACTGAACTTGCCACAAACATCATAAGCGATTGCATTGTTCTGTATTGAATAGAAAAAAATATGTGACGAAAAAGAAGTGAATTTTGCACTAAATGGCGTCAAATAGTCATGATAAAGCAGAAAGGATAGTATTTTACCGTAGAGCTTCCACAGTACAGTCAGGATCCCGCCCGCAAGGGACCTTCGCGCAATTGCGCCTGTAGCCTATATTGAGCACAATTTTTTGTGCCCCTCGTAGGCTATTTGAAACTCTTGAATCCGCCCCTGAATATACTGCCTTATCTTAATCACTAGGACTGTTTTAAGTCGATAAAACATGCCAAAAACATGCACCAAATCGCACGATTAATTGCATCAAAATTCCAAAAGCTCTCACCGTGGAGGGGGGGAACACCCCCTCCCACACCCTCCACCCCCCTCGCTCGCTCCGCTCCCTCGCATATTCCGCCCCCCATAAGATCAAATCCTGGCTACGCCACTGCTATACAGTATAGGTCCATGGTTATATCAGGCTGATTACAGTACTTACGTAACACCAGTAATACTAGACGGTTGTGCTGGAATGCATCAGACACAGTGAAAGGAATGCAAGGTCATCTGTGTGTACAGAACAAGTGTTTTACACCATGGGGGTAAAAGAGACCTACATGCCTGTCTAAAAATGATACTAGTAGCACTTGTAAAATTTGTGGTATTGTAGACCAAAAATCAAATCGAAGTCTAACATTTACTATAATTCCACTAAAACTGCTTTTCTACCTCTTACCCTTTTCTAAAGGTTCTTAAATGAGATATTCTTCTATATAGTAGTGCTTTTGCACAATGTTGAATTTTAGGCGTGTAAAATAGACACTCTGCCTTTAACGATAACTGGAGTTTTGGAATAAAAAGAAATCCGTACACGTTGGTTATTGCAAATACAATGATGGTCTCCGCATAACCGGGTAGGCATTTGCGAAATATGTTTTTTATAACCATTTAACAGGAGAAACCCAACAATTTCACCTCATTATGCGAAGATCATAATGGAGCACATTTAGAGGAAGAACTTGTCTGTTACACATTTACATGTACAAATGTCCTTGAGAAATCCCGCAACCCCCCCCCCCCCCATGGATGAATGAAATGAAATCCTACTATCCTTTACAAGGTATTGTGGTATTGGTGTTAACTACACTCTGAAAATCATTTCTGAAGTTATTCGTCAAAACACAATTTATTCATATCTTTATTAATAATTTCCGATTAACAGGTTTTGCAAAAATACTGAAAAGCAATGTTCTCGCTCGAGACATGTATACATTTTACAACTAATAAGGTTAAGTTCTGAGAAATTGTTCTAGAAATAGATTCGGAAATATGCTAAATCCAAATTTAGCAAACGTATGATGAAAGTTAGACTCGGATATATGATTAATGCAATTAATTTGGTGATTTAATGGTTATATTAATATAACGTATACACACCATTTGGATTTACACCCTTTTTTCAATATTCAGACGATTGTAAATTAATCGTTTAAAGATATTAAAAATAGCAAGATCATGAAACATTTATTTATTTTGAGAACGAACGTATGCCATATAAATTGCTTGTTCTATATCATGCCTGTGATAATTTTCCAAAGTTTTTGTATTCTGATATGTTTACTTGTCCACAGAAGTAGCACTGTGAAGCTCACATATCAAAGCTTGACAAATGCTTTTACGCTCCACATAATTGTTTCTTTAACAATCAAGAATTATTATTAAATGAAAGGGATTATTCAGAGAGGTGAAAATACGATGTAATAGACTTTTCTGTAGACGCGGGTTCGAAACCTGGTCCCTTTTTTCTGGCATGTTTTTTAAAATCATAGATCGGCAGTTGCGATCTAAAATACAGAGAGAGAGACAAATGAAAAATCTATTACATAATATCAATAATGATACGGAAGAAAACTATTTTATTATCGGTTCATAAGCTTTTGATTAATAAAGCAATTACTGCGTGTATTAACCTCAAGATTTTATTCACCAACAAAGCCTAATGCAACGTCTTGGATTAAATTGTCATGTAAAATGAGCAGTGTCATCAATGCACAAGTAAATAAAATAAAGATCGGAAATTACGCCCTTGCTGTACTCCAAATTTTACACGCAAGATAATAATTATATTACTGATTACGCTGTATTGCTGAGTCTGACTGCAATTCTGTCAAGTATTCTGACATCAAAGAGAAAAATATTCAAAAACTAATAACTTACATTCAATAAAAAATATTTTCCCAACCCATCTACACCTATAACTTACACAAAAGACAATTGAGATTTATTATCAAACTGATTCCATTTATATCAAAGGTTCATCACATTGTCAATTTGAAAATACTTATGGCAATCATTGTAATTATAAGATAATGTACTATATACAATGCAAAAGAAAATATATTTGTTAAAAAATGTTAATGTTTCCTTTTTTACGTAAGAAATAAATTATTTTCTTTCGATAAATGTAAAATGTTGGTGTGTTTTTTCAGCTTATATTCCCATTATCTATCAATCATTTGGATTTTGTTTAGTTTGTACTTTTCTAAAAACAAATAACAAAAAAAATCTCAATAACCAATAAACTACACGCGACAATGGGAATTCTAGTCCAATATAGCATGGGTCTAGCATGCTAAAGTTTCATGTGAGGCCGCGAAAAAATACAAGTTTAGAGGGCTTCATGCACTCTAATTTTGTTCTGGATGTTCAAGATCATATCAGGCTAGAATGTGTTGACAGAGGAAGCATAGTGCACTTTGTCTTTTGGTAACTATACGACTTTATACAACACCCAAGTAGATCCCTGTCATTTGATTGGAGGATTGTTGGTCACATGATATTGAATAAATACTCCATTCAGCGCGTGCATTTTGGTTATATTTTTGCGTGCATGTTGGTTATATTTTTGCGCGCGTGCATATTGGTTATATTTTCGTCCCATTCCACGGTTCGCAGTGCAATACACGTGTTGTACACGCGCTGTCCCACTTAGCTGTGCGATGTACGTGAGTTATAAGTTTGCAGTTTAAATATAACCATACTCACTGCTTTAATAAAGATTTAAATATTTGGTGGGAAACTACAGAGACATCTACACACAAATACACTGAACATGCTGAATTTGTGAATAAGCCAGAAAGAGTGTCAGAATAGGCCTATGTATGGCTATATTTTTTCATACTTTACAATCCTCCTATCAAATGACAAAGATCTACTTTATGATGTTGTATAAAACAAATAATGAATTTTTATCATTCGTTCAATAGTACAAATATTTTCATTCGTTGAAAGGTTAAACGGACCATTCAACTCGGCTTCACCTCGTTGAATGGAACGTTTAATCTGTCAATTCATGAAAATATTCGTACCATTGAACTCATAAACATTCATTATTTGTATAATAATTTCATTTCCATAATAGTAGGCTTTTACTATACACTCGGGTTGCGTTTGAAATTACTCGCGTTTTGGATTTTGGTGCGAATTGTTTTGTAATCATGGTAATAGTATCTCTTCAAACGGACAAACACGCTGGGAAATGATCGTTATGTAAAACTTGAGTTTCCTATCAAATGACTGAAAAATACTGAACCACACCACATACATGTACATATTCCAACATGAAGGTATTTGTTACCTTTGATTCCAATTACATTTGTATACTATGCTGGAGGTATAGCAGAAAACAAACCCACATACCAAATACAGGTGTTCTGTGTAACCCATATTGCATAGATGAGTCTGGGTTCTAGTTTTACACTAGTCTGGCTGCCAGACGTATTGCGTATAGACCAGCAAAATAAATGTTTCTACTCTTCGCGGGCGGCCTCTGCTTCGCAGATGCGGAGTCTGAATTCAGACTAGTTTTACACATACCCCGGCACATACCAAACACACGTTTTTAGTGTACATTGCATAGGTTGGAATTTTGTTTATGATTCTGGGAGAGCAGAGAACATTCCAAACCCAGGTGTGTCTTGTTGATTGCATGATGATAATCAGTTTTTATTTTGTGCATAGCAAGCGTAACAGCAGGGAGTAACAGTGTGTTGTAGTTATTTGCATAATGGCATGTTTATTCATGCTCAGAGTCAGTAAAGGCGGCTTGATACGAAACTCAACGATTTGTATCACCAGCGTGTTTAAAGAACAAAAAGGAAAGAAATCGCACCAAAATCCAAACCACGAGTTATTTTGAATGCGACGCGACCCGATTGCGGGCCCGAGTGTTTAGTACAAGTCACACTGGTATCTTTCCGTTGTGATACGACTGAGTCAGTTGGAGACTAAAAACGCAATATCTCGGGCTGGACTCTATGGAGAATGTGTGTTATATTGAGATCACATCGTCCCCAACGGGTTAGCCCCGTCATGCACTGCACCTATACGATTTTCGAGGGGATATCACGCACAGATTTTGGACAGTTTGTAGTTGTGTTCACTTTATGCGTTATAGGACTATTCGTGGGAAGAATATGCGAGGCTTGCGAAGGTAAATCATGTAAGTTTCTTATGACAGTCGTGTGAACCCACAATGATTTTTGCAAGATAAAGCACTGTCGTAAGGCAATCTAGCGAAGCCCACTTTGCAACCTACGACAGGTCTCTATCCGTCTGCCCTGTGATGCACGGCATTGTGCCTGAAGTTGGGAATTACCCATGGCAGTGAAAAAAAAAGAAACTTGGACAAACTCTATAATGTCTAAAGGCCACCGCACACTACACGACTATTGTCGTACGACTACATCGACTTGGATCCGAAATAAAAAAAACATCACTTATATTTTGTACACGCGGATTTATTTCAGATGCAAATCGGTAAGTCGTGCGACGGAAAATCGCATAGTGTGCGGTGGCCTTAAAGTGCGTCTTCTCCGTCGTGGGAAATTGAAAGTTGCACAAAATACAATACATTACACTCTAAAATGCAGGGATTTAAAATAAATCCTGAATGACTGTGGTTAGGGACCATGCGATTTTTTTTTTTTGGGGGGGGGGAGGGGGTTAGATTAACTTTAACGTTTTATATTTAAGTCACAAATGCTTAAAATTTAAATCTTTCAGACTTAAAATAATCTAAATCAAAAAATTGACTGGTTCCTAACCTCAGTCGTTCAGGATTTATTTTAAATCCCTAGTGCGAATTTTTGCACTCTTCGGTCGTAGATTGTCATTATGTTGTAGCAAAAATGTGGCATGGGGTCTACGGATTGCCGTGACGTCAAACAAACGAATTCGAAGATTGTTTCTTCCAGCTATCCGTCCTTTTTTGGCTATTCGGCCTTTTCTGACTATCCGTCCTTCTTCTCTGGCTTCCCCGATAATCCTTTTCTGCTGACGTCATACGCCGAAAGACGAAGATAAACGCCTGGTACAAAAAGGCTAGGACTTCAAATACAGAGATGAGGGACATGCCGACGAAGAGGCCCATCATGCCGCCCAAGTTACCCAGCAAAGTTTCCAACTGTAAATTAACAGTACAAATCAACGCTGTGTCAGAAACTAAGCAGAGATTAAACACACAAGTTAACATTCTGGAGCTTCAATTTAAAGAAAAAAATGTCAAACTTTGATATCGGAGCTACATAGTAGTGTTTAAATGGACAAATAAACACCATAGAGTACAAAAGTTTGGGAAGTTATGCTGCCACTAGCAAGATATGCATGAATAAACATCACCCTTGGAAGCAACACTGCGGTGGAGTATAAAATAACCTAGATCTACAAACAGTAGTCTATGGGAGGAAATCAGCAAGGTGAATCCGGTCAACATGAATACTCATAGATTTTCACAATTTTTAGAGCACTGAATAATCATTGTGAAATACAATTTGTTTCCAGAGCTTCATTTTTAGACCTCATCAAAGACACTTGGAGGACGGAGGATTATGTAACTTACTTTTTTAAAACTGTGGTCATGGTCATGATTGCTAACTTGTGTCTTTAAAACCATGATGTCAAAAGGAGCAATATGCACTCTCTCAATAACACGTAAAGAAGTGCGAAAATAATAAATCACTTGTATAGTATTAACTAGAACTGAATGTGTTCCCCTGCGACTTTCGTTTTACTTTCATCTATCGACCATAAATGGGGCCAGAGACCCTTTACCCCCACTCTACTCCGTTTAGCTCTGCTTATATAACCATAACATCTGTTCATCTACCAAATTTGTTTTTAATGAACCAATGGTCGATTAGTAATAGAACCAGAGTCAGCATAGGCGTACGCAGGATTTTGCAAAGGGGGGTGTTCATCCGCGGCCAAATTCTAGGTTAAATTATTCACGGTCAGCCCAGCCGCCGAAAAGACAAAATGTTTACATTCCAAATCCGAGGTTCAAAAAAATTTTCCCGGTCAACCGAACCGCCGAAAAGTGATTTTTTTTTCATTCCAAATCGGAGGTCAAAATTTTATTTGGGGGGGGGGGGGTGAGCAAAAATCAAAAAATTTCTAACACCTCCTTTTGCTAAAGGCGGGTGTAACACCTAAAACACCCCCCCAAACACCCCCCCCCCCCTGCGTACGCGTATGAGAGTCAGTATTTGGGTTATTTTGGTTTAATTAAGGAAACCGTTCATGATTTTACGTTTAAAAATCACTCAAATACAAGTGATCATTTAAACGAAATGAAACATTTTACTTATTAGAAAAAAAATCGATGAAATCAATTTATGCTGAATCTTGTCAGGGGCACCTTCACAACTTCAATTTTAATTTGATTCAGTTATAGTCACAACATTGGTTTCAATTTGTGTAATCATGACATGTTGTGTCATTGTTTGATGCCATCACCTTTTCCCTTATAATGCACATCACAGAAAGATGCAGAATTTCAGCCTTTTCGTTATATAGTGGGGGCGCTGTCTTTATATTTGGGACATGACGGGGCAGCATTTTGTCTTAGGATGGTGTCATTTATTTTGTTGCTGTGGATTTGTTTTATTGGTTGAAGCTGTCTTCTTTTAGGTGCCTTTGATTATTTTATTTAAACATTTATTCATGCTAGATATTGTTGATTTATTTTTAAACGTTTAAAGTTTCGAATGTGGCAACCAGTTTACTTCAATCGTTTTAAAGAGGGCAGAGTTACACTATAATAATGCCATTAAAAATAACTCCTGCCGATTTAGAAGAAAAATATTCAAACACTGATTGAATCATTTCTTTTATGGATTATTTAAGTTTTACTACCGTTCCAGAATATGATCTTAGTCGTTATTTATTACATTGTTTACTTCTAAAAAACTTGTGGTATAGATTGCAATATCTCATAAGATTCCTATGCTTCAATACCGCAAATCAAAATAGAGTGGGTAAGACTTCACGTGTCTCTTAATCCCTGGTCCCATTGTGGCGATTTTGAAGAGGACGACACGATCTGATATTTGTGGAGACGTTTTGGACATTTTGATTTGTATGTCGTCGTTCGTGTTCGGTACAATTCAGTCATTTTGCATCATGTAGATCGTTTCGTTTAAAGATTGTTTCTAGGATTTGTATACGCCGAAATTAAATTACCGATAAAGAAAGCTAAAATCATTTATAATGTGAAGATTCACATAAATCTTCACCTCTAACAAAAGCCTTGGTGTTGAAATGTCAGGTTTCGTGAAAATGACGCTGGTAAAATTCAAACAGAATGCAGCGACGTAACGTACACTCACTGAATTTGAATCTTATACAGCCGTTAAACTAGTCTGTCTGCCAGACCTGTTTCAAGGATCATCATCTAGTGAAAGATGAATACCATGTTGATCAAGACTTATAAGGTCAAAACTCACACTAATGCAGTTGAACGATTGTCAGAGTGATATTTGCTACGGTTGGATTCTACCAAATTCAAAATCAGTGAGTGAAAACAACGCCCATTGTCTGAAAGCTAGGCTACCGTTACAAATAAAATTCGAACAAAAGTCCAATTTCAAATTATCAATCATTAATATCTCAAAACTTTACAACTTCAAAAATCCCCAATTTTGAACACTACCTTTTTATTTACCTAAACAAAGACGGTTTGGTGTGTAATCGAAAAACACAGACGAAAACGCAATATGTACCTATTCCGGTTTTGAAATGTTCGAAATTGTCGTTACACAGCAATATAATTTTTTCTTCTATTAAAGCTGATTTCTTAATATTGTGTTGTTGGTTCGTTCCTCAAGAAAATCTTAAAATCCTGATGGTTTTATTTCATAAATCGTTCGTGCCCTAAATTCGTTTTACTCATTTCGTACTGATTCGTTACGGTTTGCTAAAAACAATCGCCACAGTGGGACATGGACTTTACTAGGACAATGACACGAATTGTCATTGCCTATCACAAAGTCAATGGACGCATTTCCTTTGACTAGTGACTTGTCATCACCATCACGTAATTTCACCCCAGTTGTCATTTCAATTTGCTCCATTTGGAGAACTTACTGGATACTTTGGTGATTGGATATATGTTTCGTAGTTCAGATCTTCGTAGAAAATTTTCAAACGTAGTAAATTTTGCCTGAAAATATAAAAGAAGAATGAAAAACAAATTATTAATGTACATAACAATGCGTGGATTATTATGTGGATATTATGTTATTATGTGTATATTATTTTGAAAATCTAATTTGGAAAGAAATATTAAAGGTCATGTGTTAGAGTGTTACAGCCCAGAAGTGTATATACTTTTAAAGGGCCATCCAATACAACAACTTCGAAAAACTTTAGTGCTATGAAGATATTTATAGTATTGTAGAAAAAACGTTGTTGTTACTTTTTTATCATATACATTCATATATGTTTATATTTCGCTTTTTGCTTTTTGTTGGTGGTGATGGTGTCGGTGTTGGTAGTGGTGGTGATGTTGTTATTGGTGGTGATGGTGGTAGTGCTGGTGGCGGTGTTGGTGGCGGAGGTGGTTTTGGTGGTGTTGGTGGTGGTAGTGGTGGTGGTGGTGGTGGTGGTGGTGGAGGAGGTGGTAGTGGTGTTGGTGATAGTGCTGATGGTGGATGTGGGCGTGTGTGTAAGTCTGTGTTTTTTTGTACGCGTGTTTATGTGCATTTGTGTGTGTATGGTGTGTGTGTGTGAGAGTGTGTATTTGTGTGTGTGTTGGGGGGGGGGGTCTGTTGTAGAGGTGTGGCGTACTTACCCCCTTCCTTTATCGCTTGAAAGTACTCTCGCAGCTTTAGAATGTCTATTCTGGATTTTCTTGTTTAAGTGACCCTGAAAATACGGGAGTAAAAAAAAGTCGGCGTCTGTAAGTAAAGAAACAAGCTGACATTGTGGAGCTTCAATTTAAAAAAAAATCAATCTTTGACATCGGAGCTTCATAGTATTAAATGCTTAAATGGACAAATAGACATACTAGAATACAAAGTTTGGAAAGTTATGCTACCACAGGCAAGATATGCATCAATAAACAATCACCACTGCGGTGGAGTGTACAATAGCCAAGATCTACACACAGTAGTCTATGGGAGGAAATGTAACATATCAATCCGGTCAACTCTAGTACTCATAGATTTTCACTTTTTTAAACCACTGACACTTTTTCAAGCACTAAATAATCATTTTGAAATACATATATTTTTCATGGCCTCATTGTTTAGACCTTATCAAGACACTTAGAGCATTGACGATTATGTATCCTACATTATTTAAACTGTGGTCATTGTAACTTTGAGTCTTTGAGTTGTGTCTTTAAGGTACAGTTATGGACTGATAATAAACTGTCAACTCTACACTTTTGTATTTTATGGATAAATTTTCTATCATCTGGTTTTCATCTTCAATAGCTTACAGGAGAAACCTTGCTACAGATAGTTTTTAGACCGATCTATTAATTACTCTGGAAAGGAATCACTACGATTATCTGAATGTTATTGCTAACATTTCAGGAAGTAACACTTAGTATCAGATATATTAGGTACTCTTTTTTTAGTGACCTTTCCATTTTTTGAGAGAAATCACATTATTTTAAAACTTCACTATCTATCCCTTTATTATTTATCCCTGGTATACTTGTACGATACACATTACTGACATAACAAGAATAATAAATCTACATAAAGTCAGAAACAGAATGCACAAAAAATGTGACCACTCACATTGTGTCGTTCTGACGGCCAGGTAGAATACGACGCAAATTTCATGTAGCTCAACTCACTAATGAACAAAAGAAAAGAAACGAAAGTAAGCAAATTACACGTTTGTTTTAATTAACCCTTACTGTTCTCTGCTTTCATCTATCCGTTTCTTCGTTTTAATAGCGTTACAAATCAAAACACTTTTAGATTTGTGATCATTTTGATTATTCAAGAGACTTTTGTATTTTTGAATTATCATTAAGAACTTGTGCAATCAAGTGATGAATATTAAACTGACATAACAAAGCCCCAACTCTCCCGCTTTTATGCAAATTTTCCAAAATCCCTCGCTCAAGCTGAAGATGCACTCTCCTCCTGCTTTAAAGTTTGTTCAATAAAAGGCTCACAAATAAGGCTTAGATTGCACTAAAAAGTATCTAACGCCTGAACCCCTACCTTACGAAACTTTGGGCTTCTCGAAGAATGTCCGACATTCGCTCCGGCGACAATTGACCCGACGATTATTTCATGCACTAGAACCCTTACCTCAACTCTAACCCTAATCCTAACCCAAACACTAACCCTAACCCTATTCTGAAATGGAAACCCGATGGCAACCTTAACCCTAACTGTTGTAATCTCACATTATTGTCACCGGAGCAAATGTCGGATCACTTTTTCGAACGTTTCCAATTATTTTTAAAGTCTCGGCAGCCTCAGGTTTGGAAGGTGGTCCAGAAGGGAGAATATCCCGTTTAGGCGATGCTAATGGTTGGACTCTGTGCAGGGGCGTAGACAGCGCGGGGGATGGGGGTATGCATACCTACCAGCTCAAAAGGTGGGGGGGGGGGTATGACATGTACCATCATACCCCCCGAGGTTTCGGGAGAAATTGTATTTTGATCAGTAGTATTTTTCTCTTATTATAAATGTGTATTATTAATATTAATAATAAGAATTATTATTATTATTATTATGATGATGATGATGATGATGATGATGATGATGATGATGATGATGATGATGATGATAATGATGATGATGATGATGATGATGATTATTATTATTATAATTATTATCATCGTCATTGTCTCATTTCGTCTTCATTTCCTGGATATTTATGTATTTTTAATCGCTAAAACATTTTAGCTCCTAGCGGGCACGCAAGGGCGTAGGCTGGTTTAGGCATGGGGAGGTGGAACGGGGAGGTGCACATCTTAGGGAGGTGGAACTAAAGTTGAGAAAATCAGGCGTTGAAAACAGAAAAGGTGGTACAAATTTCTTTTTGCTTGCCAGGGGCAGAACTGCTCTGCTTCAGCGAGGGGGGGGGGGGTTGTGCACCCCCAGCCTACACCCTTGTTGTTTTTGTTTGCTTTTTGTTGGGGGGGGGTTTCTTTCTTATATTTTATTTTTTCATTTTATTTTATTTTATGTTTTGCTATTAGGGTGAAACTCCTATGGCTCTGCAGGGGGTGCACCCCCAGCCTACGCCCTTGCGGGGCAGTGTCTCAAAAAAAAAATATTTAACAACACATACAACATGGGCGTGAAGCCGCGGGGGTAGGACATACAGCCACCAATTTGGGTTGAGTAGGATGGTCTGTCATGTCTGTACAAACGCTTTTCATTATTTTAAAAGAAAAACGTGTATTGCGAGTCATGTCGTAACGAATATACGTGAATCTTATTTTACACGAGTGATTTTTTTTTCTTCAAAGTGCTATCAGTATTATCTTCCCAACATGCACCCTTAAATGTGTTTCTAGAAGTTTATTTTTCACAATATCTTTGTGATTATGCGAGTGTGTGCTTATTGTAAATGCACACGATGTGTGCGCAAGCGTGTGCATTAGTGCGCATCCCAAAACAAGAATTGGCCCTTTCCTAATCATGATGTTTAGGAAGTTTTGTCAGTGAGTCCTACATCAGCAACTCCTTCTGTGGAACAATGCTTAGGATGCAGTAGAAAATATATTTTGAAACCTAAAATTTCAAAATTTTCTGAACCGTCCACTCCAACCCCCACCCCACCACCCGCACCTCGTCTGATAATAATGCATGCTTAATACACGTGCTCATGGGATTAATTCTGTACCTAGCTCTACATGTATGTATCTATGTATGTACAAGATTCCCCAAAAATAATATAGGACAATATGATTATACAATATGCGAATATGTGTATGTGTATGTGTATGTGTATGTGTATGTGTATGTGTATGTGTATGTGTATGTGTATGTGTATGTGTATGTGTATGTGTATGTGTATGTGTATGTGCATGGTATGCGCGTGTGTGCAAAGCGGTGTCGATCCATTTTTCGGATGGAGGGGGCTTGACAAAAATTAGAAAAGTTTTAACATTTTCGGCGCGCTCCGCTCGCAAAATTGCGATGTAAATTTTTACACGCAAAGCACACCGGAATGTGGGAAAATTATGTATGTTTGATAGTATTTACAGGCCTGAGTTAGGTTTTGTGTTTTGGTAGTGCTTTGCACTGCTTTTTTAAACATGTTTTTGGCATTACATTTTTTACATTTTTCAAGTAATCAGAATTATTGGGTGTATGTGTGTGCTTGTGGGTGTGGATAGGTGTATGTTTGTGTGTGTGTGTGTGTGTGTGTGTGTGTGTGTGTGTGTGTGTGTGTGTGTGTGTGTGTGTGTGTGTGTGTGTGTGTGTGTGTGTGTGTGTGTGTGTGTGTGTGTGTGTGTGTGTGTGTGTGTGTGTGTGTGTGTGTGTGTGTGTGTGTGTGTGTGTATGTTTTATTGAACTTCATCAGAATGAACTTATTCATATCATGAATCTACTTCATATGGACTGGCAACCAATACGGAGCACTTTTTTGACGCCATGACAACCGGCAAGATCCTGGTTTGGTGTCTTTTTTTTTCAATGACACCAACTCTTGTTCGTTACAGAGGTGCTGTGGCGAGATTGGTAAGGCACATGCCTGATAATCTAGAGGTTTCGAGTTCGAGTCCAACGCCCGCCCGGCATTAATGTCCTTCAGCAAGATATTTTCCATCTGCTATGCTGCTCTCCACTCAGGTGTAATGTATAAATGGGTACCCTGGTCTGGTCATATATAGCTTTAAGCGCGTCACAGCTGCTTAGCTGATATGCACCTGTCATGACCATGGGGGTAATAACAACCAGCGCGTAGGGACGTGCAATAAGCTACGTGTTATGCGCTATACAGTGCGTCTCAAAAAAAAACTTTACACTTTTGAAATGGCCCCCAAATTAAAAATAAATTTTGAATTTTTGGAAAATTTTCATATATATGGAAAGCTGAAAGTCTCTCCTATCATATGACACTGACTCTGTGACTATGAAATACTTACTGGCATGGCGTTGGACAATCGCACTTCAGCCTGTTCCGTTCATATAGCTTCTCCAGGCGTTGTTTGCATCTTTCTATAAATTCCGTAAAATGACATGAGGAAATAGACAGGACAGAAAAACATCTTCAAAAAGACGTTATCAATCATGTCTATGCTTCTGAAAAGTTATTGTTCATTGCAGTATGGTACAAATATCGATCTCTTAAAAGCCTTCGTAATCCCCTCAAAGGATTCCAAGCTTATGATAACGTACGAATGTACATTACTTATGGTATTTGACATGCCCATTTGTGCCATACCTTGCTACGTGCATGATGACACGTGTAACTACACGTACATGTAAAACCCTACGTTATGTAGCAGTTTAACAAAAATCTGAACTATAACCCCCCTGCTAATGGTGTCTCTGATAAGGTCTAAAAAATGCTCTGAAAAAATTGCAGTTCAAACCGATCATTAAGTGCTTTTAGAAGGTGAAAATTATTGAGAGCGACCATTCCAGTTCCCCCTATAAATTGCTGTTTGGGGTTTGTTTGTTTTTTCGTCCACTGACAATAATTCATTTGCTGCTTTTTATCGGTACAATTTTTTTTTTCTAATGACAGCATAGCTGTCTAAAGTTTTGTGTTCTAGTGTGTTTATTCGTCCATTCAAACACTATACTAGAGAGCAAAACTTGACTTCCACAAT
Organism: Eucidaris tribuloides; assembly: GCA_001188425.1. Lineage (NCBI taxonomy): Eukaryota > Metazoa > Echinodermata > Echinoidea > Cidaroida > Cidaridae > Eucidaris > Eucidaris tribuloides. The sequence goes on from JZLH01S0276759.1 coordinate 22,959, forward strand.
GTTATAATAGTGTCTTTGATATTGTACTCGTACCTAGGACCATGCATGATGACAGTTAACAGCCGACAGAAAGTCACCTCTTCTCTCTTAAGTGCTTTTACAAAAGTACAAAGAAATGAGTTCCTACATGCAAATTACAATACTACAATGCTGCGATCAAATAATCCAGAAGTTGTCGTAACCAGTATTTCACTATCAAAAGTATTTTTAAACTATATTTTGACTATATTTTGATGATGTATATCACCATGGCCGGCTGTATGGGAGCTTTTGATAGTAAACACGTAAATTATGTTACAAATTACAAACAAACTATGCCAGATTATGTTTACAACTTTATATGGCCACAGAAGCTCCTTATTCGAGTTACTTACAATAAATTTAATAAGATTAGTACATTCCTAGAAAGATTGGTTTAAAATTAAAGATTTGGTCAAAGCGATGAGCCTTCCAACAGCTGGATAAACCAACCCAAACACTTTAGGATAGGTTTGTGGCACTATCATTTTTAGAAATAATTTCATGTGTAATTTAGCATTATCGCTACACTACATTTGTAATTAAATCTATTATTGGAAACTTTTAAAGCTCTGAAAATAGTAATTATATTGGTTAGGCGTTTTATTTCATTGAGGATATTACAGACTCAAGCGGAGTAGTATAATTATTCGTTTATAGAGAGAGTTATGATGTTACGATATGGACGTCCTATTTTTGGGAAACAAAATGATGTTCAAATCACGGGTTGTATTTTCTGAAATATAGGATGGACCCCGTCATCACATTGGTCGTACAAAGTTGTATAAATAATTCTCGCATAATTAGACAGTTTTATAATTGTAAGAAGAAAAAAACAGGTTAATCAAAAACCTTACGCTGTGTTTCATTGAGGACGCTACAAAGTGGAGCCTTTGCCATAACGTCCGTCGTACAACTACACAGGCGAAGCAGGCGTCGTTGAATGCACATCTCGTTGCATAGACGCACCGTGTAGGTGTAGTTGTACGTCTTGTGAAATCGATTGCGTGTGAGGACATCGCTGCATACACCGTAAGGCGGACCGAGGCGGGTAATATTCCTCTGGAAATAAAATATAACGAAAACGGTGACTTGTGTGTGGTGTAAATTCAGTATAAAGAATGTCATTCATACTCAAGAGTTAAGTTATAATAAAGTGGGATGTATATCAATGGGCACTCTATCAGGCGCAGTTCTAGAGTGGAAACTTTAGGGTGGCTACTGGGAGCTTCACTAGCGGCCAAATCCTAGGTCCAACATTTCTCCCTGTCATCCCAGCCGCCGAAAAACTCGCTCTAGCGGGGAGCGGGGGGGGGGGGGGTAGGGGAGGAAGAGGGACGAAAAACTATAATAAAAGTTTTTTATTCCAAATCCGAGGTCAAAAATTTTTCACCGTCAGTCCAGCCGCCGAAAACGAGGGGGGGGGGATTCATGTAAAATTTTAAACACAAAGTCATGCAAAAGTGGGATGTTTACTAATATTTTCATTGTAACACATTTTTCGTCCGATTTTTTTTTTTGGGGGGGGAGGGCTTAGGCGATTTTTCTTTTTTTTTGGGGGGGAGGGGCGTTAGCCCAAGCCCCCCCCGTACGAACCGCGCCTGCACTCTATTCGCAAATATACACGCGTAAATCAAACATGATTTGTTATTGTAATTAGCATAAGACATTTTGCACATACATAATTCATCATCTATACCTACATACACGTAATTTATTTTGTGGATCCTCAAACTCGGGTTTTGAGAGCTATACATTTTATAGTGATTGTGAAGCCCAAGTAGCGTGTCTGCTCCCCTCAGTTTTATTTTATGAAAACAAAAATCTGTTCATATACATAAAGTTTTAACTTGGCACACTTTAAATAGATTTAATTTTGATGACATTTATTATCAAATCAATGTAACAGTGTACAAATGTCTATAACATGTATAAGATTGTAAATTGAGGCTAATTTATCAAATTAACAAAGAAAACAATTTCATGATACTAATAACCACCACCCCAACATATGAGAACATCAAATATAAGAACCAATTAATGCTCCTTCGATACGTTAAAGACACTATATAACACTGTGGAAGACCCATTTAAAAAATTGTCGAACTTTGTTATCTGACATATCTGACAGTGTTTGAATGGACAAATAAACACCCTAGAACACAAAAGTTTTAACAGTTATGCTGTCACTAGTATAATATGTGCACATACAAATTGGCACATTAATTTCCTATCAGCCGATAGGAAATTCTGCAACACAGCAGCCTATGCATGAGGGAAAGCTGGAATGGTCTCTCAATGGTTTTCACTTTTTTACAGCACTTAATGATTGTTTTAAACTGCAATTTTTTCAGGGCTTCATTTTCAGACCGTATCATAGACACTGGTAGCATGGGGAATCATATAGCTCAGATTTTTAAAACTGGAAAAATTGTTATACAATGCCTTTAAGTCACAGAAATAGTGTCAAATATGATTACGGGATCAATATACTGCTATAAATCCTCAGTTTTGACTTCATATCCGTAGCACCATTGCGCGTTTATGAGGATTCAATCCAGTATACAAATCCTCATAAATTATCATCTCACCCATGTTCAGAGAGCATGTTACATCCATGTTACCCTACAACTGATTAATAAGTCAACGATTAGGTCTATAGTATTATTACTACAAACGTTGCTGTGCTGATCTTGTGTTATCTACAATCAAGCCGAAATGAGTGTTTGCGATGCTTCAATGAATTATCACTTGGAATATATTGGCCGTTGTGACATAAGATATGAAACATAATTCGTTGCGATTGTTTAATTATAAAGCTACTTCATATGGGTTGACAACCAATACGAAGCACTTTTTTGACACCATGACAACCGGCACGGTACGTGTAAATTAAAGATCCTGGTTTGGTGTCTTTTCCTAATGACATGAACTCTTGTTCGTTACACCAGAGACCAAACTGTTTGGTGCGTTTTTATCATGTCAATTTTTTGTATACCTTTTTTTAAAGGATAGTTGAATTATGCCTTTCTTAAAGCCACAGTTTAACATTGACCACAGTTTAAAATATCTGAGCTGCATAATCCTCCGTGCTCCAAGTGTCTTTGCTAAGGTCTAAAAATGAAAGCCCTGAAAAATTGTACTTCAAAGTGATCATTTGGTGTTTTTAAAGAGTGAAAAATCAGTGTGACCTTCTCCTGACCTGGTCTGTTTCGTCCCATAGACTACTGTGTTACAGGTCTGACTAAATGAAACTCGGGTGGAGTACTAATTTGTTTATCCATGCATAAAATGCCAGTGGAACCATAATATTCCAAACTTTTGTATGCTATGATTTTTTGTCCATATAAGCACTACAATGCAGCTCAGATATCACAGTTTGACAGTTTTTTTTTTAACTGAAGTTCCGCAATGTTAGCTTTTATCTTTAACTGCATGGTATAATGGACCAATTGTCTTTCTGTTAAACCTTGAATTTCCCTGAAATGTCAAGGTATTTGTCGCGTACAAGTTGCCTACTTCGCTATCTTGGTACAGACAACAAATCCAGGTCTTCGTAAATGAAGTAGGTCTCACGGTGTTTAGCTACCAAATTTGAGGGGGTTTTCCCTGATGTCTGGCGTTACGTCCATGATAATACCGTGCTTTGTGACGGATTGATGAAAAATTTGCCTAATCGTCCAAACTATACTTCGGCGTTAAGATACATGGTTTTGACCAATGAACTATCTATGGTGTTAATTTTCAACAATCCTGATTTTTAAAAAAATAATAATAACCTAGAAAGCACGGCTATTTTTAGTTCAAACAATGTTTGATTTAATTTTGATGTCATATTATCAAATCAATGTAACAGTGTACAAATGTATATAATACGTAGTATTGTAAATTGAGACTAATGCTTTTAACTTTATCAAATTAACACACACACAAAACAATTTCATGATACTAACAACCACCACCCTAATATACAGGGACATCAAATATAACAATTAATGGTCCTTCGATTTATACGTTAAGTCGCAGAAATAGTGTCAAATATAATGAAATACCGGGATCAGCATACCGCTATAAATCCTACTTGTTTGACTTCATATCCGGAGCACCATTGCGCGTTTATGAAGATTTAGTCCAGTACAAACACTCAGCTCATGAATTATCATGTCATCTCGTGTTCAGAGAGCATGTTACGTACCCTACGACTGATTAATAAGTAAACGATTGGGTATTTAGTATTATTACTACAAATGCTGCTGTGCTGATCTCGTGTTATCTACAATCAAGCCGACATAGTGTTTGCGATGCTTCAATGAATTATCACTCGGAAATATGATAACTGGTCAATTATTTAAATAAAAACTATGAAATATACATGAAATACAGTGTGTCTCAAAAAAAATGGTCCAATCGGAAATTATTTTTTTTTTTTGATATATGAAAATAATTTACAAACTAGTCAAGTTGGGTATTGTCACGAAGCTAAAGACCATACTTTCCAGTGCATTTTTTTCATTGGTTGTATCAATCCTGAGATATTTTGAATTTTCTACAATGACGCAAAATCGTGTTTGTCCCAGTATACTGTATGTGCCGTACATGTGCATACAGTTTCTGCATATTGTTTAACAAAGAAACCCCTATGAGAGTGTGAAAAGTATTGTGTAATCGTTCAATTTAGCTGAACAAATAGATTTTGATTTTGATGTTGTACATTTCTGATTTCCTATTATTTGCAGTACATAACTTTGACAAAAGGACTAAAATGAATGAGATGTGCATATCATCATGATGTCAGTGTAAATGCAGTCTAGTATAACAGAAGACATGAACATGTGCAATATCATTCCAATGCCGAGTAAGGGTTATTTGTGTTTGATAATCAGAAATAAACATTTTGAAAGAAAATGAATTTGCTATTTGTTTTATTATTGATTTGTGTAATTCAGGTTTTATGAGGTCTGTAAGTAACAATACCACCAATTCATTAGATAAGATAGATAAGATAAGGTTTTATTACTCTATCGACCCCCTCTCGGGGTATGAGAGTATACATGATATTTACAATGATAATACAAAACAAAGATAATAATAAACATAAAAATAAGATATAAAATAATTAGCTACATGAATACAAGGTAAATATATTTACATAATTAAACGTGCAGGGTTTTTAACTACTCTGCCACTACGGGTTACTACAGTCTTTGAAGTATTTTTTTCTGAAATAACTTTCTGCTTCGGTAGGTGTGAAAAATGAAGCATAATTACTTTTACAAATAGCGCATTTTTTTCAAAAGGCAAGGTTTTGGGGTATTAAACAACTTATCAAACTGTATAGAACATGGTCTACGAACTAACTTGTTAGGCAAGTAAAGGCTTCTTTCCTTACTGAAATATGGGCATACAAACAAATAATGAAATTCATCTCCTACATCCAAAGATGAGCAGAGAGTGCATTGTTCTTCATCAGACAAAGTGGAATCAAACTAGTAGAGCGGCTAAGCTGAAAAATTGTGCACTTTTTGATAAAAGCACCAAACTTTCTACATGTCTAGTACATGTCAAAAGATTAAATTTAAAAGGGGGAGCCCAGTCCAATTAACCCCCTGGGGGCCACAGGAGGTCAATGAACTTTTTTGCTAAAATTCCTTAGGTGGTTGGGCAATATTGAACATAAATACTTGATAAAACCTTCTTTTACCATAAATGTGGGTTCATATTAAAGAAGATTAAATTTCCTATAAGATGAAGCCACATTTAATTGTCTATATGGTGATCTTCACGGCACATTTGGGTCAAAAACACCTTTTTTTATATTTTTTCTTAAATTTAAACTTACATAATCACCATTATTTAGAAAATCATGAGCCCTAAAGATTTCGAACTTTCCGGAAAGCTGCCCTTATATATTGTTAATATTGTGTGAAAATCACAAAGTCATTGCAGTTTTACAAAATAAGTTACAGCGTTGAAAAGTTAGC
>JZLH01S0276770.1:10542-20715 GCA_001188425.1 Eucidaris tribuloides
ATAAAATAATTATTATAATAATTATTAATAAATAATTAAATATTAAATATTAATTAAATAATTATTATATATTATTAATTATTATAATTAATAATAATTACTTTAAAAGTGTTGTGTAATATCTTCAGGTTTTTCGAATACATTACCATCATGTTGAAATACCGTTTGTTGAACCTTTGATTTATGTCTTTGTAATACATCATTAATTGCCATCCACGTTTTGGATATATTGCCTTTCAAATTTTGGAATTTGCGAGTAAAATACTTTCTTTTGGCAGTTTTAACAGCATTTGTATATGCATTACGAAATTTAATATAACATTCTTTCCGATACTGATAGGGATTTTTGATAAATTTCTTATGCAAACTATCCTTTTTTGAACCCATTTTCTTCAACTCAGACGAGTACCAAGATTTGTTTACTTTCTTTTGGATGATACGTTTCAGTGGAAAACACATATTAAACGCAGTACGGTATGACTCTATGAAATCTGTGTACAAATATTGAGGGTCCTTACTGTCAATTTCATTAAAGGTAACATTATATGCTTCTAGTTGTTGATCAATCAATCGATAAATCAATAAAATAATCAAACGATTGAATTAATCAATAAACTAATTCATAGATAAATCAATAAATTAATCGATAAATCAATCTTAATCAATTAACCAGTTGATAAATTAATAAATTAATTGATTGATAATTCATGTAAAGTTAATTATAAAATAATTTTCAGAGTATTAAGAAATTATATAACTCCAAAGTATATTAATGAATTATATGTTGCAATTTACTTTGAAATATTATGATGTTCACAAAATTATGCAAGTCGAACATTTAGTAATCGAATTCTGGTAGGGGGAGGTGGTGTGGTGCGCCTTCTCAATGAAACCCAACTATAATAAATCCTCTCTCTTACAAATCTGGGGCCAGACAGACCAGGAAAAGTGTCATTGGGGCCACACTCCGAAAAGGGTCAGATCCAATCATATTCCGGGTCAATTTCAACAAATATCTGGGTCCACCTGATCCGGATGTTGGGGCCACACTTTGAAAAGGGTTAGATTCAACCACATTTCGAGTCAACTTGACCAATATCCGTGTCAACCTGATCGGGACTTTGGTCAAACTTGTCCAACATAGTTGAATCTGACTCTTTTCGTATGTGACCCCAACGAATCCTTTTCCGAGTCATGTCTGACCCGGGATTTTTAAGAATGTGTTTATCGAGATGGGGTTAACTGACAATATTTACCCTTTTCTTGTTTCCAATAATGTATCATGTAGTTTGCAGACTCGTTTTGCTGTGCCCCTCAAAAGTGTCTTCGAATCAACCTGCCGTGCTGTGTGCTGTGGGTTCGTGACCGGGACGCTATGGAACGGACGTTCGGGGACGATCCTCCCTACCTCAGACATAACTTCCAGGGACAAGCGCTGGACTTCAGGGTGAGTTGATAGCAGGGGCGGCAACAGTGTTAAATCTTACGGAGGGAGAGAAAATGTTCCCAAACCCTAGATTTCATGAATTATACTGCGAAAACAGCCTTGTTTCTATATTCTGAATAGTTCGGGGAGGGGGGTTGCCGCCCCCTCTGCCTCATATGGTGCCGTCCCTGGTTGAAATCTAATATTAAGTTTACAGTGTCAGAAACTCTTTATTTCCCCGTGGTCACTTGTGTACATTTCTCTGGTCAGCCGGTAATTTACACGGATTTGTTTTAATATTACCCCGGTGCCTGGTTATGTTTACCAGGATTATGCGTTTAAACAAATATCGGAATAGGGGACGGAATCACTACATTCCTGGTACAATAGATGGCCACGGGCCCACAGCCAATTTGACACTGAGCTTTCAGCTTTAATTGTTTAATAATGTTGATTATCATTATTAAACAATTATATACAAAAGTCGAAGTAAAGTAATATATAAGAGTGAGAGTAATGGTATTGCTGCTACTTAAAGGCATCATATAACAATATTTCCATTCAAAAAAGTGAGCTACATGATTCCCCATGCTATAGTGTCCTTGATAAGGTCTAACAATGAAGCCCTGAAAAAAATTACGGTTCAAAATGATCATTAAGTGCTTTAAAAAAGTAAAAATCGTCGAGAGACTATTCCAATTTTTCCCCCATAGACTGCCGTGCTGTAAATTTGGTTATCGACTGAGAATAAATCATGTGCCAATTTTTATCTGTATATATTTTACAAGTGACAGCATAACTGTCTGAACTTTTGTGTTCTAGGGTATTTGTCCATTTAAACGTTATCAGATTTGCTAGATAGCAAAGTTTGACAATTTTTAAACGGGTCTTCCACGCTGTTATATAGTGTCTTTAACATATTGCAAAGATCTATCAAAATCTGCTGAGACGTATATATATTAGGTGCGTCTGTGTAACACAACTCATTGTAACGCAGTAACATTTTCACGTAAAACACACACACGAACACACACACACACACACCAATACACAAACACTTAGCATGCATCTTACATTTTAAAGCATTACATGGATAAACCAGCAATTTCATTTATTTGAAGTTGTTAATTCTCAATTTCTAATTTCACTGTCAACGCTTCAAATCTGTAAATGAAACTCCATCCTCTTCTTGTACATTAACATTACTTCATAATCCGAATAATCGTGCGGAGAAATACTTTCACCCTATGAATTTAAATGGATTTCAAATAAATGAGGAAAAAAACTTACCAGAAAATTTTGTAAATTTGTTGTCTACTTTTGTTGTAGAATTGGTGTTTATACCTAACCAGGCCATGTCGACCTCTCAAGATGTGGTTCGTCCTTCGTATGCTGGGCGTCGACGCACTTCAGGCACATGTCCGCAAGGTACGACTATATACGCGGGGTGGGGGTGGGGGGGGGGGTCAGCATTTACGATCCATCCCGGTCATACCAAACACCGCGTCAAACTAGATGCTATAGCTTTACTTTTTACCAAACAACCTCTGACGAATTTCATTTGACCAACGAACAAAACTAAATTCTGAAAGGATATTACCACATTGGGGGGCAAAATTATCTACTTTTAACCCATGTAATGAAACGTATGGTTACTGCGACTTTAGATTCTGTAGTTTTGAAACAAACCAAACCGTTTCTAAAATATTCCATTTCATCAACAAAGAAATATCTACCAGCGGTAAAACTTGTATTATTTTAACCCCAAGCTGAGTTGTTCTTTGCAGGGCGTTGATCCTGGGGTGGCAAGGGGAGCAGCTAGTCGCCACCCCAATGAAAATATTCGGGGGGGGGGTGAGAAACATCGATTTGCCCCCAATAATTTTGACAACTTGAAAAATGTATAATACATGTATGCAATGCAAGGATATATTTAACATGCATTGGAAAGCACTACAAAACTAATGAACTTAGCATAAAAATACTATGATAACATACAAAATTTTTCAATTTTCCGCCAAATCCTGTATTGCAATTTGGCGCGAATTTTTTTGACATTTTTTCACTTTTGCCCCCCCCCCATCCGAAAAATGGATCGACGCCCCTGATTCTTTGAACAGCTGGTAGTTTGGTTTTGTTTGTTGACTAATCTATTGGAATTTATTAGAAGTGATTCGGTTAAAATTAAAGCAACATTTAGGTTCACGTGATGTCGAAGTTATGTAAATGTTTTGTGCCTTCTCGTCGCGATGTTAATGACGTACTCAATTCATCCCCCCCCCGCCAAGTGTATTCGTGCTTTATCGTTAATGACGTAATGTATTCTTTATATTCCACCACGAAAATTCTTACCATCTTTTGATTAAAGGCAACGAATCTCCTTTGCAACCCTCCCAGAACGCAGCAAAACATTATTCATGCCCTTAATATTCATGAAGGATTTGCCTGTGAAATCTGAAGATCAGAAATTACCTAGATTTTGAAAAATGGGACCCCCAAATAATTGTGTAGTGTATGTTCTAGGTACACTGTTCCAAATCTCACTTCAGGACCATTAGTTACAGTACTTGTGTAATACCAGACGTTTGTGCTGGCATGTGTCAGGCACGAGGTCATCTACGTGTAAAAACGTGTATTGCACTTAAAGTGATAAGCTCACCTTTACCACAATTAAAAAAAAATCTCAGCTACATGATTCCCCGTGCTACCAGTGTCTTTGATAAGGTCTAAAAATGAAGCCCTGAAAAAAATTGTATTTCAAAATGATTATTTAGTGCTTTAAAAAAGTGAAAATCGTAAGTTGGCCGGATTCACCTCCCCATTTCTTCCCATAGACTTACTGTGTGTAGATCTAGGCTATTTTTACTCGCCCCGAGTATTAATTGTTTATTCATTCTTATCTTGCCAGTGGCAACATAAACTTCCAAACTTTTGTATTCTGGGGTGTTTATTTGTCCATTCAAACACTACTATATAGCTCAGATATCAAAGTTTGACAATTTTTTTTAAATTGAAGCTCCACAATGTTAGCCTATCACTTTAACTCCCAGTGACACTGTCCAAGGAGGACACTGTCCATGCACTGTTGTAAATAGACTAGTACTACTGGTCGAATTTTTGTCACTACAGACCAATAAACAAATCGAAGACAAACATTTACTATAATTCCACTAAAACTGCGTTTTTAGCTCCTACACTTTCCTAAAGGTTCTTAAATAGTATTTTCTTCTTTATAGCAGTGTATTTGCACAATGTTAAATTTTAGGCGTGCAAAAGAGACGCCTGGTCTTTAAGAAATCCCGGAACATATTAGGCGTGTATACACATTATCACACTTTTTCTTGTTTTTTTTAACTGGAATATATGGGCCTTGTAAGATATTACTTTCATATTTTTTCATGCACCTTCTCGCCCATGCAGTGCTTAGAAAGAGTGAATATTATGGCACTTCAACAATAATAATTGAGAAAACCTGGTTTACTTGAATATTCAAACGAAATCACTATTTTCAAAATTCAACAGCAATCAACTGAAGGAATTCGCTTGAATATTACTAAACAGTAACATCTAGTTTCAACACTGATTTGTTTGCTTTTATTGGTTACAGCAAATCCGCCTTGCCCACGAGTTTGAAGCCTTAGTGAAAAATGACAACCGTTTCGAACTCGTCTCTGAAGTCATCGTGGGTTTGGTGTGTTTTCGAATCAAGGTAAAAAAAAATTCTCTTTTTAACAAGTTAAACAGCACCAAAACATCTTATCAAATAAAGTATATTTTGAACTATTTCGGTAACAACGCTAGTGATCACTGTTCTAAATCAAGCCAACATCGAATCAGACCTTTGTTCGTCTGTTTTTTGAGATGGCATTGTCAAGAATTTGCCTGTCAAACCATTTACTAATAAAATGGGTTTACAGAGCCCCCTATCGACAATATGAAGAGAGCAAAATCGAATTGCTGGATTCAACGATACCATTAGTCGTATAGTTGAGTGTACATGTATATCCCATACTGACTATTTTTTTCTGCGTGATATTGATTATTTATGTATTTACTTATTTTTCACTTCCATTACTGGTGTAAACGTTGTGTACAAGACTATGTGTTTTTTAACAGCACAAACCAAATATTGGGAGAGAGTTGGCAAATTCAAAATGCAATATTTCATATTCAAATCGGCAACGTTACGATAGTGCGTTCATTTACAGAATAATTAAAATTATGTGCATGACCCTTTTCCAAAGTATTTATGATCCGAAAAATAAATTTGAGTTCTCTAAAAATTCCTTAGATTGCGATAGATTGCGATCACGGACCAATCTTAATTTTGCTTTAACTTTTAAATCTGATAGATTTAGAATTCAATCTCATTCGATTTAAAATGACAATGACAATGACAAGCGACAATGATTTTATTTCTTAATACGGCCCTCCCGGGCATGGAAAGAAATACAATTAGTACAAAACTCACGAGATATAAATAAATCTTTGGAAGTCAAAATAACAAATATAAATATATATGTATATAAATTTACAATAAATTAAACATCCATTTTTAGAATTGTCCCTAACAAAAATCCATTAATGTACTTGCAATATAAGGAAATTGGAGAGTGGCCGATTTGAAGTGACGTAATGATATGCAATGACCTTAGTCGATTAAAAGTGCTTTAATCTCTTAGATCCTGCCCAATTCTCTTAATCTGATTTTTAAAGGGTTCTGACGAGCTGAACAAGCAACTTCTAGATGGCATCAACTCAGACGAGAGAGTGTTCCTCTACTCCACCGAATACAAAGGACGATACGTGATCCGATATGCTGTCTGTGCCGCCAAAGCGAATTCCAGTCACGTGACTTTGGCCTGGGAGATCATACTTCGTGTGGCGCAAAAACTCCTGGATCGATCGCTCGAAATAAAAGGCTAGTAGTGCTTATTCTATATAGACTGAGGTTATAGAGGACACGAATGCATAATCGGAACGGAAACAATTTGATCGATCAAAACAGAAAGTTAATCCTGTTTAAGTTATTGTATGGATCCATAATTAAAGAGATCTGGTATGATAGGTCTTTCAAAACGATATTAACGAACATTTCTCAAACAAGAAGTCCAGGTGGCAAGTTTGCTTTAAATAGAGACAGAAGTGGCAAGGGAATGTATTTTTGTAAAAGTTTGAGAAAAATCGGACGAATAATTATGAATACAGTTTTGAGTGATGTTGGAAAATTCTGACGATCATTACAAAATGGGATTACCGTAAAGCGATTCCTTGCTATAAATTTTTGGCATTTGTACTTTGCTATATATTATTATAACTTACTATTATATGAAAGCAACGTAATTCTATCATAAAGTCCTGATATCAGATATAAACTTTAAAAAAACTGAAGACATATTCAATTACAACAGATATTACCTGTTTTCTATTTTTGTCTCACAGCCTATGCTGTATCATCTTGTTTACTTGTACATGTTAGGCCTACTGATTGAAATTTGATTAGTTTGACTTAAAGGGAAATTCCATGCTCATACAAAGTAACATTGGAGAATAGCAGAAAAACAAGGAAATACAACACTGTAAGTTTGAAAAAAATTGGGAAAACATAAATAAGCTTTTAATAGCTTGAAGAAAAATATATACAGCGTGTATCAAAAAAAAGTAGACACTCAGAAAAATTTTTATTAACGGCAAATAACTTCATGATCTAGAGATTATTTTTTGACATGAATATTTTACCTTGACCTAAGCTATCGATGACACTATTGGTATGAAAGTATTTCACGCATGAGTGAGCACAGGCCACTTTTGTCCAATAGCCAAAAAATGCATTTGCCGCACAAGAATTGACTTTCTATATCAAATGTTTAATGCCTCACAGACCGTGCTGCAAAGCTCTCATCTAATGTGCACAATGATTGAATCCTCAGCATGCTCAGAAGAAAATGTAATATCAATTTGTGTGGCAAAAAAACACAATAAATGAAGCAATGATATCAGAATACCCCCTCTAAAAAAAGGAGAAAATGTCATGTTTGCAAGATGAACTGTGAAACTGAAAAAATGCATTTTTTGTTTTTGAAGGGTTGGGTGGGTTTGTATCTGAATCATTGCTTCATTTTTGCTACATTCTAATCCTCAGCATCTCAGAGAAGAAGCTTATATCAATTCTGTGCCAAAAAAAGACAAAATAAAGCAATCATTCAAATACCAGTTACCATACGCCCCAACCCTGAAAAAGAAGAAAAATGCATTTTTTTTTAATTCAGCAGTTCATCTGCAAACATGACATCTCTTCTTTTATGGGGATATCTGAATCAGTGTTCATTTTGTGTTTTTTTGTCACAAATTGATATTAGCTCTCTCTGAGCATGCTGAGGATTCAATCCTGTGTACATCATTGAGAGCTTCTGCAGCACCGGTCTGTGAGGCATTAAACATTGATTATAAAAACCAATTCTGTGCGCCCAAATGCATTTTTGGCCGATGCACAAAAGCGGTTGTGTTCACTCATGCGTGAAATAACTTTCATACCAACAGTGTCATCAGATAGCTTAGATACCAAGGTAAAATATTCGTATCAAAAATAATCTCAAAATCACGCAAAAAACAATTTTTAATAATTTTTTTATCTAAGTGTCTACTTTTTTTTGATACACGCTGTATAACGAAGAAACACATAACATTTCATGAACTGAACAAGTTTCGAAGTGAACACACTTCAATCTTCAGCCTGGAAATTAACCAGAGTCATTAAATGTTCTTTAACCAATTGCTTGTATCCAAAAGTGTATTAATACCAATGACTCTGTATAATTTCTAGGCTGAAGATGAAGTGTGTTCACTTTGAAACATGCTCCATTCATTAAAATTTTATGTGTTCTTCGTTATATTATTCTTAAAATTAAAATTAATAATGTTTGAAAACTGATAATGATAATGTTGTTGCTACTGATGATATATGATTATGATATAATGAAAATTAAAAAGAATATTTAGTAGCTTTTGTTATTACATTGACGGTTTACGGGTATAACGTATTTGACAAAAAAATTTAAGCAAATAGGAAATCACACAACTTTGCGAAATGAATTTTATTTTATTTCAATCAACATTGTAAAATAAACAGAACTCTCAGATAGTTGAGTAACCTTGATTGTGTATAAGTGCTATAGATTTTATAAGAAATTATTTTTTGTGTGTGTCTGTCTGAATGTAAGTTATACAAATATATTAATCCTTTCTTGTAAATTATGATTAATGAAAAGAATTGAAATAGAATGAAAACTTCAATTGTCTTTTTTAATGTCTTAAAGTGTAAAGTGAGTTGTAAATACCAAAGGTGTGTTTTATCTACAGGGAAAATGAACAGAACACTGAGGAGTATCATAATGTGTCACCTTTTCTATAAAACTGGCTAGCTCACAACATTGAATATTCCCACTATTCAACAACGTTTCAGGACTTCAATTCGTACTAACCATGTCTAACATTTAAGCAGTGTGCACACTATCAAAGCAAGTACATTTGTTTTATTAATCAAAACTTTTTATCTCTTTCTCTAATTATATGTCAATGTCTATATGTATCAATCAATTGTTAATAAATTTATATATTACGCATATATACACAGTTGGGAGATTGAGTCATTCTTTTTTGTTTAAAGTAAAAAGAAAATAATGAAAGAATTATAAAAACGTTGTAGTATGTTTGTCACTCTTGACGTTTACGCACTAGGGCCTGTTTCATGAAACTGTTCGTAAAGTTAAGTATGACTTTACGAATGACTCGAATATGAAGTGCCAAGTAAAATGCCAAAAGTTTTTATGTAATTTTAAGAAAGTATGATAAATGTCAATTAGATTTTGCTCCAAATAAAGCGCACATTAAAATGCTTGTGGTTGTTAAGAGTAAGAATGTTAAAGGCAGTGGATCTCATTTGCAAACATCAAACATCCCCGCAGACAAGGAAAAGATAACTCATGCCCTTAGGCTATTGATGAAGGGCATGTCTGTGAAATCTGGGGGTCAGTAATTACCTAAAATTTGAAAAATACGAAATAAAAACAGCCGTTTAGTGTACGTTCTATGGTATTAATTTTTCTCTCGCGAGAAAAAATCAAATCAGAGTCTAATTCCACTAAAACTGAGTTTTTATCTCCTATATTTAGCTAAAGGTTCCCAGATGGCATTTTCTTCTAAATGCCATTGTATTTACACAATGTTAACTTTTAGGCAAGCAAAAGAGATGCCCCGCCTTTAATCTCTGTTTGCATATTTGAACATTAGTGGGTGTGATTTTAATAGTTTGAGAATCATATTTGACTGGCCATATTTCAAGTCATGCGTAACTTGCGAATAGCTTTATGAAACAGGCCCCTGGTAACGTATAGTGAACTTGGATATGAAGTTTGATAGTTTTCGTGTCAGTTCCATGATCAATCAGTGTGATTGTGTGTGTATATGCATGTAACTATTTGTGTAGTCAGGTGCGCATGCAGGGATTTTCGGAGGGGGAGGGGGATGTTCATCCGCGGCCACCAAATCGTAAGTCCAAAAATTTTCACGGTCAGCCCAGCAGCCGAAAAGTCGCTCAGCGGGGGAGGGGAGGCGAAAAATGATTCAATCCAAATCCTAGGTCCGATATTTTTCACGGTCAACCCAGCAAACGAAAAACGCCTCATTAGGGGGGGCGGCGAAGAAACGAAGAAAAAATCGAAAGGTAGAAAAGAAACAAAAAAAAGAAG
>JZLH01S0276792.1:4900-31065 GCA_001188425.1 Eucidaris tribuloides
TGTGTGTGTGTGTGTGTGTGTGTGTGTGTGTGTGTGTGTGTGCGTGTGTGTGTGTGTGTGTGTGTGTGTGAAAATGGATATAACACTTATTGCAAGTTACTTTTTCGAATCTTCTAAAAACACTCGCAGAAATACTACGTCATTGGATTTATAATTCACATGACGCAAAAGGAAGTATTACCTTTTAAAAAAGAAACACACGTTTAAAGCAATAGTTGAAACTTTAATTAGACATATGGAGGCGTTATTACTGGAACATTTCAGATCAAAATCATGTTTGATGTTATCTGTCTATATTATTACTTCGCCAATTCATTATTAAAGTTAACGAATTTTAATTAATTGAAATATATAATATAATATAATATAATATGATATAATATAATACAATATAATATAATATAATATAATATAATATAATAGGATATTATAGTATAGTATTATGTTATATATTATATATATATATGTTATGATATTCATCTCTTTCTGTATACTTAAGCGATATCTATCTGCAATTACATCAATTAAATATAATTTTATTTCGAGTACAAGAATGGTATGACTTTAAACTAATTCATTGCCAAATCATCTCAGACTCCTTTTATCATACGGTTGCGTTGTGTATAAATATTTATTAGGCAGGCAAAGTCGAACACAAGCAGAAATATCCCGAGATGTATGTCCCTGATGATGTTCCGTCCTACAGGTCATGTTGAAAAATGATAAGATTATTTGCAGAATATCCACATTTCACTGCCCTCACATTTCCCCGAGCAGCAATCCTTGTCATGCGCTGGACATGGTTGTCCCGGTGCGTGGCACTTTAAAAAAGAAATATATTGTAAATTACAAATTTCATAAAGCATTGAGGATTTCTAAGAACCAGGGGCGGTGCAAAAGGGGGTGGGGGGGGGGGGGACCGCCCCTTTTTTAACTTATTAAAATGGCGGGAATTTGACAGTGTTTCGAAACATTTCTCCCCCTCATTGTTGTTGTTGAGCTGGTAAAAAATAATGGCAGTCAAACATGCTTTCACCGTCATCGACCCCTGCCCCCGCTTGTCGGATGCTGTTTGGCTTGCAGTTTCGCTAATGGTAAAAATTGGCAGGCATGATTTTCCCGACAGATTTCGTCCCTCCTAAGATTTTACCCTGGCATCGCCCCTATTAAGAACACACTAATACATTTATATTAACTTGAAAATGATGTTTTTTGGAGAAATGAAAAATCTAGAAAACAAATCTTTGGAAAGTTTGCTGCCACTAACATAATGGATGAAGATTTCACGTGGCACATGCATTCGGTGTATAGTTGGAAAAGGACGTGGCAAAACCACCAAACTGGAACCTACACACCAAAAGCTGGCGTCCACTACAGGCGCCAACAATATTAGTAAAATTGTGGAAGCAAGTTATATTATTTTGGCTTTATGTCCACGTCACACACGAAAAAAGGTGTGAAACTTATCGTTTCTTGAAACATTTCCACGAATTTCTGCGTATTGACTGCAGACATATCCGGGAATGTCCGAATCAATCGGGAAGATTAAGACATAAAGCAGAACCTGATGACGCTTTCTAAAGATTCACATCGGCTCCTCGTTTTCTGAAATCATTCGCGAAGCTTCCCTCACGGCGGCGGCTTTTTGGAGCGTTTGCGGAAGAGGCGGAGGTATTACAGAAACTGAGAAAGGCATGGTATGGAAGTTAATTTCTGGTTCCAAATTTTGATCTCACGTAAATTTTGCCTTCTCCTGAAAGTGCGGAAACACCGGGAAGTGTAGAGGAATGACAAAGACTGTCAACGGAATCTTTCAAAAATATGCGGATAGATTGCGGAATTACAAATGTTGCATTCCGTGTCATGTCAGTGGACGCCAGGTTTAAAAGCCTTCCTGCGGCTATTCTCGTAACACAGATCACCGTGCGTCCACCGTGCGCGCACAATCTGCCATATTGGGAAGTCTTTTTTTTCCGTTTACTGCACAACTGCCGGCCCGTGCGTACTATAATTTAGTGCTGCACTGTAGGCCCCACGCCACTTATTCAACCCACGCAATACCTACCGGGAAAGAATAATGATGTCATAGTATTGATACATACATACATTCACTAAACATAGATAGAGTGGGAAATTGTCACCTTTTGGGCTTTTATATAGTCCTTGAGGTCTATATATTCTGCAGGTTGTGAACAACTTAGATAAATGAGGGTTTTGATAAATATATATATATTTTAATGCTAACTTGCAAGGTTAGGCCTACTATTTGCAACGTTCGGCAGGGAGAATATAAGGTTAGTCTTGTATCAAGGCTCTAAACTTTTTTAGAGCAAATATTGTTGTTTATTTGAAAGCACATAAAATTCCCCTCCATCTCTTTCGATTAAAAAAAAAATCTGCGATTCGATTAACGAATGAGACGTTTTGGAAGTTGCTCTATTTGACATAAGTTTCTATGGGACGGTGGAAAGGTGCTGTGCGACTAGAAGGCATTGTTAAGGATTAAGCAAGATGGCGCCCAGTGGAGACATTATACAGCCCACAGAAGCCTTATAGTTTCTAGGTTCCAGTTCCGTGGGTGAAACCGATCGCTACGGAGGTTATATGCTGCACATCACCCTCTATTGTGAATTTTGTTATCAAACTGAATCGTTTGTTATCTGTGAATCATTATGATGATAAAGATGGTGATGACGATTCATTTTTATCTTCTCTAGTACAACTAGTAAGGATTGCTTCAGAGGGCAAATGCCTTGTGCAGAGTTTCTCTATGAAGAAAGAGAACTAAGACAAATTATAGTGTTTTATAACACCACCCCCCCCCCCCCACTTTCCAAATTTTCTTAGTTATAAAATGTTACATTATTACAATGTATATGCTGCACAAAGTGTTTTCAAAGTGATGGCCAAGATGTGAATTAGAAACTTTAACGCCGTTATGTTTAAATTATGACCCAGAAGAGGTTAAAAATTGGACACTGATTTCATAATTAAGACGTTTAGCCTCTGAACATGATTTCAAAGTGATAGCGAGATTATGTTTGGAACACGGTTATTCGTCAAAAACAGTTATACAGTGAATCTACAGCTCTTCCATACATATTTCACGTATTTCCGGGACAAATATTAATAAATAATAATAATAATAATAATAATAATAATAATAATAATAATAATAATAATAATAATAAAAATGATGATGATAATAATAATAATAATAAATCAATCTAAACTGAATGAACTTACTTTCTACTTCCTCATCAAAGTGAGCCATAGTAACCGCAGCGAGACCCAGTAGTACAAAGCCGACAAGGAACTTCATTTTCAATGTAAACAAACCTGGAATAAAGACGTTTATCATTAAAAGAAAAAAAAAACACTCACACCGTTTACTCAATATCTAACAGCCATGTCAGCGGCAGCGGCTCTTTAAAGCCTTGAACGCGGAGCGAGAAATGAAAACGTTGCTTGTCCGGCAGAAGCTTTAACAGTAAGTTTTCTCGAATTTGAGAAATATTGCCTTATTTGATATTTGCACTTAACAAACACTGATAAAAAGGTCCACAAATATTATACTACTTTGATTTCATATGAACAGAGCCGTTGGCTTTCAAGTTAGAGACAATTTATTGTTAAGGCCTCCTGCCGGGAACATAATGCACACTAAGAAAAATAAGCTCAAATTTGCACCTTTAAAGGTGCAGACCAATGTCACACTGGGAGCACCTTAAAAGTGCAAAGTTGCACCATAGAAAATAATAAAAATATTCTTCTTTTTCTTGCAAAGTGTGTGCTTTTGTGTGTGAACCGGTAATTTCTGTACATTCCAGTGCTATGTTTAGTATTTACATTATAATACACTTTATTAATTAACATTTACAATTATCTAAAAAACTCGTACAAATATGACCTTACCGGGGCTCGAACCTGCGACTTTCCGCACATGAGGCTGACGCTCTACCCACTTGGCCATCACGCTAGCCGTGTTGGTGTTCATTTTCAACTGATTATATTGTATTAAAGCCGAAGGTGCATTATTTTCATCCTTTTTATGGCACAATCGCGATTTTACCCTTTCTGATTTAAATTAACATATCTCAAGATTAAGACAAGCAAATAAAACAAAACTAACTGGATTTAAAAGCTAAGACTATGCACTTTACGTTGACGTAAGCATCAGGTCACAAGAGTATTTTCTAATTGCCAAAGAGGGCAGTTTTCACTTGCACAATTTTTTTGAGACACACTGTAGAAGCTGTGTGGACGATGCAATAATATGTATCTGATGAATATTTGCAGCTGGAACCAAGGCAGCGTGACCAGGAGTAAGCAGTACCCGCCCTGGTCACATGACTCAATTGCTAGGGGCGAAGGCAAGGCACGGTCTACGGGGGGGGGGGTTAGGGCATTGAAGGCTCCACCCCCCAAAAAAAAAATGCTCAAGGCCCCTCCCCCAAAAAAAAATCGGCACGATTTTTTTTTACAATTGAAATATCAATAACATCCGCCTTTGACGAAAAAAAAATGACCTCGATTTGGAGTGAAATTTGTTCGTCCACCCCCCCCCCCCCTGATGAGCGACTTTTCGACCGGTTGGGATACCGAGAAAAATTGTGGGCCTCGGATTTAGAAAGACATGTTTTTCGTCCCTATTATAATAATAATAATAATAATTAAAGCGCATAGTACGATATTGTCTGTATGCGCTTTACAAAAGTGAAACAATAATCATAAACACAACTTTAGAAAAAAATGATGTATATACGGTACATCCAAAATGTAATTAGTGTAGATCAATAGACATACTCCTACACAGTAAACAAGTAAAATACTGTTGAAATGGGTAGGTTTTAAATAGAGTTTTGAAAGTCTGTAAGATTGGTGTCGTTCGGATGGTGAGAGGTAGACTGTTCCAGAGAAAGAAATAGTTGAAAAATCTATTACTGTTTTACTTACCGTCAGGGCATCTGTAGAACAAGAAGTAGTTTGAAGTCTTGACTAGACTGTGAACGATTCTGTGCAGTATGGTGTAACCACGCGAAAGGCGGTGTCTTTTATAAATAATTTTCTCATTGGAATAATTAGTTTCTATAGGAGTAAGTATTTCAAAAGCATGAATAGCATCACGCAGATTTTGTTTGTTGTTTTATTGTCATGATAACGTATGTTATAAATTCCACGTGGCAAACACTACGCTTGTCATTGTTACAATTTATCTTAGTGCCTCGCGTAACGGTCGGCGATACATATTGTTTTTCCCTTATTTTTTTTCATTAACGGTATAAGGAAAAGTAAAAACGAAATGAAAGAATGAATAACTTTTAGGAATTTTTTGCTTGTTTTTTCTGTGTTTTTCTATTTATTTTCTGCATTTCAAACGTGAAAGTAATACAAATCAACCCGATGGAAAGTTGGGTAATTTCCCTTGCTAGGTACCTTGGAAACGGCTGTTTGTGCCTAAGAAGTTACCCTGGGTGAATAACAAAATAATATTATATTTAGCTTGTTATTATCTTTACCTTATGGCAATCTTTTGTGTTATTTGTTATCATCATTATTCATATGTCGAAAACAAAATGCCGAATAACGTGATTATTTGAAGAAAAAAGTTTCAGCTTTGCACAAACAAATGTTTTTATTAACACGCCTTCACCTGTGCGCAAATTTGAATTGGTAATCTGTTTATTTGATAGAAGATAACGAGATGCAGAACGGAAACAATCAAAACCGCAGTTTTGGGGAAATATTTGCGCACTATAAGCAATAATAAATAATAATAATAATAATAATAATAATAATAATAATAATAATAATAATAATAATAATAATAATAATAATAATAATAATAATAATAATAATAATAATAATAATGTTAAAATAACGCGAACGTTGAAATTTAATGGCAGAATTCTCTTTGGCACGCCGATAACATTTACATTATGCAAATACCATTAAAAAAAAAACCCTTTAGCAAAGTATATAGGAGACAGGAAATCAGTGTTAAAGGAATTAAAGTAATCGGTAGATATTATTGAATTATTGTCTTGTTGAGAAAAATGCTGGTCTTCTTTCAGAGCCTTACAGTGTACTAGTATATGTGTTTATCATGTATGGTATATGACATTTATTTACTATCACAAGGGCGTAGGCTGGTTTGGGCATGGGGAGGTGCACATCTCGGGGAGGTGAAACAGGGAGGTGCACATCTTACGGAGGTGGAACTAAAGTTCAGAAAATCAGGCGTTGAAAGCAAAAAAAGGTGGTGCAAATTTCTTTTTTGCTATTAGGGTGGAACTTCTATGGCTCTGTAGGGGGGGGGGAGGGGTGCCCGTGAACACAGTGCAACCCCCAGCCTAAGCCCTTGTATCATATGCATCATACAACATCCAAGTAGATCCTTGTCATGTGATTGGAGGATTGTTGGTCACTTGATATTGAATAAATACTCCATTCTGCGCAGCGTGCATGTTGGTTACATTGTTGCGTGCATGTTGATTCTATTTTCGTCCCATTCCACGGTTCGCAGTGCGCTGCACATATTGTACACGCGCTGTCCCATTTAGCTTTGTGATGTACGTGAGTTTTAAGTTTGAAGTTTAAACATAACCGGTGAATATAACTCACTGATTTAATAAGGATTCAAATATTTCGTGAAATTTAGACTAAAATGAGGAAACTGCAGAGACATTGACTATAATACACTGAACATGCTAAATTTGTGAATAAGCCAGAAAGAGTATCAGAATGTAGGTCTATATATGGCTATGTTTTTTCATACTTTACAATCCTCCAATCGAATGACAAAGATCTATTTTATAATATTGTATAAAACAAATAATGAATGTTTTATCATTCGTTCAATAGTACAAATATTTTCATTCGCTGAAAGGTTAAACGGAACGTTTAATCTTTCAACTCATGAAAATATTCGTACCACTGAACTTATAAACATTCATTTTTTGTATACTAATTGATGGTTCCTCTTTGATGCATTTGTCAAGTTCTTTGTAATTACTGATCTTCAGACATGTTTATAAATATTCTGAGAGCATGGGTGATGGTTTGCTGTTCTGCTTTGTTTGTGTTGTTTGATTTATTTTCTGCATTTCAAACGTCAACAATGTAAAATATTGCAAAATAACCTCGAGGAAACTTGGGTAATTGCAATTGCTGGGCCCCTTGGAAAAGGGCGTTTGTCACTAAAGAGGTAAGCCTGGGTAGATTATTATTTTGTTATCATTGCCTTATGGTACTCTTTTGTGTTATTTGTTAGTATCTTTGTTGCTCTGTAGAAAATAAAATGCCGCATGGTGTGCCAATTCGCAGGATAGGTTTAGTTATATCAAACAAATATTTGTTGTAAACATACATATGCTCATATTGTAATAAATAATATGTTTATTTGAAAGGAGACAATAACGAAGTGTAACACTGAAGTAATCAAAAGCGCAGCTTAGGAAATACTTTTACATTTTAAGCGAAAACCGAATGTTAAAAGAATGTGGCAGGGCTTCTCTTTGGCACGACGGAAACATTTAAGAGTGCCAATACCCTGGATATATGAAGAATGCATTTGTGGCATGCCCTCTACAAAGTATTCGCACTTGTGATCACTCTCTTTTGTTTATTGAGGCTTCAATATACATTTCAAACAGTAAATAAAAACCAAAAAAAGACTTGTAATAGACTAGTCAATCAACCGATTCTATCAATCGATCGATCGCACTGTTAATGATTTGACTATGTACGCCATGATCATTAACATACACACGTCCAGTTTTTCGATACTGAACTTCGATGATAAAGCAAAAATGTACGCGTATAGCCAGAACGCGCACGCATAGAAATCGATGCTTACGGAGCAGAACTTAAAACGCGCGGAGCACAATGGACTGTAGGGCAAGGCCATTTATCGTGATTTTCCGTAGTCCCATCAGTGGTATTTTACAAATACCTAACGATGATTATTTAAATATTAACAAACTCTTAAATAGGGTTTGTTCTCCTAATACCACGTGCGCGTTTTTGAGAAACTTTATTAATTATGACGGTTATTTATCATGTCGTGACCAAGTACGTTTTAGTATTGTACAAACTACCGGGGGACTTTCACCGTGTGCAAAAATAAATTACGTGGCTGGAATGTCATTCCGTCGTATCCTCGTTCGCAAACTTGGGAGTGCTTGACACCCTATGCAGTCACAATGCTTTTGTGAAACAAACGATGTTTGAAAACAGAATAGGAACTTTGGTGACGCATCTGAGCGCCAACTATTTGTATAAATAATGGAGGACTGGGTGAATGGCTTTTGTTAAATGCATTCAAAAGAATGCATTTAACAGCTGTACATTCCGATGTGAGCCAAATGCCTTTATAAATATTAATAGCATTGCTATAAAGACCGATCTAGCAAGTAATGTTCGTGTCTGCCAGTCTGTGAAATCGCTATTGACGGCGATTCCTTCTTTTACGAATGGGACTAAGGAACTTGCCTCATTAATTTGTCGTTTATGTCAATAGTGCGCTAATAAAAATTGGAGAACAAATGTGTTTTATCATCAGCAACCTCATCTTAATCAGTTTGTAATGTTATTTTTCAATGCCAATCTGGAGACTATACGGAACGTTTTTCCAGAGCGTTGTTTGGCCAATGCCCTACAGTCTACAAGTGCCGGAATATTGTACACATATTATGATCTGATTTATCAAAAAATGAATTGCTTCACGGACTAAGACAACTGAATTGCGGTTATTTGTAGTGTATTCTAGTTGTATACAAATTTGATTTTGGGGGTATTGGTACACTTTAATATTTTCGTAAATACACTACTGTAAAGGAGAAAACAGAATTGAGAACCTTTAACAAAGTATAGGAGCCAGAAAATCAGTGGAATTATAGTAACCATTACACATTGATAAATCATTGTCTCGTTGAGACACAAATTCTACCAGTCTGTTAGCCTTCTGTTACACTCTTGCAGTGCATGTGTGTCGATCATGCATAGCATATAACATTCATTTACGCTGTACCACATGAACAACTGAACAAGATACATTTTATGCATAAGTCTCGTGCAGATTATTATTAATAGACAAATACATGATTACTAAAATACTACTACTGAACTTTTGGGTTTTACACCAAGTCTAACCAAGGACATATGACTGTCTAATCGATAGCTACTCTTTGGTGCAGTTTTTAAGTTCCAGGTAATTACAGATATTTAGCTTTGCATGAGTGATGTTTTGCTGTTCTGCGGAAGGCTCGTAAATAAGATTCCCTGCGTTTAGAATACATTTGGAAATTGATTTGTACTCCTGAATTGTACCAACCATTAATCATTTTTGTAGCATTGTGCGGTACAAAACATGTTTTGAGGTCTAACATTTATTTCTTTTTATCCTACAACGCCAAGCCCGGTTCCTGCTCGTTCGCTGGTAAGCCCAGACCTTTGTTTACTATACATGCTATACTGTAACACAGTTAAGACATTCGTTTAAAAAATAATGATGTGTGTGTGTGTGTGTGTGTGTGTGTGTGTGTGTGTGTGTGTGTGTGTGTGTGTGTGTGTGTGTGTGTGTGTGTGTGTGTGTGTGTGTGTGTGTGTGTGTGTGTGTGTGTGTGTGTGTGTGTGTGTGTGTGTGTGTGTGTGTGTGTGTGTGTGTGTGTGTGTGTGTGTGTGTGTGTGTAGGTGCGTGTATGTGTAGCATTGGATAAACTGCCAGGTGTATTAGATAGACGTGCGTTTCACTTGTATGATGTATTGGAATACTACAATTTTTCTTGTACGTAAATAAATGATATACAGTTTACCTTCTTTCTGTAAGATACATATGAAACTCTTGTTCTATCTGCTCGGTTATAGACAGATTTTCCGGATATTAAGTAGGGCTGACCATTAACTCTTAACATGCCAGAAAAATAACAGCTCTATGTATTACGTGGCGCATATTTTCGACTTCAGCACGTTAAGAGTTAATGAATGTTAGAATCTCGTTTTATTGGACAGCTGTTGGACAAAACACATGAGCCCAACATTAGAAAGTCGGTTGTTGGACAGGCTGGAAATTTGTCCATTAAACCGGTGCTTGACCATAGATATTGGTAAAATGTTGGAAATTTGTTCGTTGGACAGATGCTGGACCATCAACGTTGTCCAAGACTGGAATCTGACTGGACTGGACCAATGTTGGAAACTCGTTCACTGGGCAGATGCTGGATATTGTGCAGTGGACAATCATCGTTGGTCCAACAAGGGAATTGTTCTTACTGGACAACTGCTGGCAAATAGACATTGATCCTCTGTTGGAACTTGTTCATTGGACAGAATGATGCTGGATATTCAACTTTGGTCTAGCGTAGGAAATTCGTTTATTTGACAGATGCTGGACCATCAATGTTGGTCCAATGTTGGGATCTCATCCATATGACAGATGTTGGACAATCATAGTTGTTCCAGCAATAGAAACTCGTTCATTGACCAGCTGCTGGATGGGAGATAGACACTGATCCATTGTTGGAAAGTATTCATTTGACAGATGCTGGATCTTCAATTTTGGTCCACCGTTGAAAATGTGTTCCTTGGACAGATGCTACCGATCAATGTTGTGTTAATGTTGGGGATGTCGTTTGTTGGAGTGATGATGGACCTTTGACATTGGTCCAGCATTGGAAACTCGTTCACTCTATTCTGTGTGTCTAAAAAAATTGTGCAAGTAAAAAGCCCCCTCTTTGCCAATTATTACATATAATGGTTACATCAACATCGAGGGCAAAGTCTCAGCTTTCAAATACCAGTTGTTTGGTTAAATTTGCGTGTTTTAATCTCAAGATATGGTTAGTTAACAACGATAGGGTGAAATCACAACAGTGTCACTTTTACGCGAAGAGGCCCTGATAGTATTATTGACTGTAGTAAAAGTGGCCCAATTGTGATTTTACAGAACTAACGGTATTTGAAAGTTGTGTGTGTGTGTGTGTGTGTGTGTGTGTGTGTGTGTGTGTGTGTGTGTGTGTGTGTGTGTGTGTGTGTGTGTGTGTGTGTGTGTGTGTGTGTGTGTGTAGTAAATGGGAATAGCACTTATTGCAAGTCGCCTTTTTGTAAATATTTTAAAACAAACGACAGAAATACTATGTCATTGAATTTCATTACTTCTCAAAAAGAAACACACGTTTACAACAATAGGACATCAGTTTGTCAAGTTAAAACTTTAATCAGACCTATGGGGGCGTAACACATCAGAGCAACATCATGTTACATAATCAAGAAGCATGTTACTACTGCACCGAAAAAAGACTGCCTCACTACTCTACTCTACACTAAATCGCTCATGGGGAGCCTGAATTGAAACTAAGTCATTCAACCAATTCTTGAAAAACACAGGAGAGTTTTGTGGTAAACAGTCGTGATTCTAAACTCAAATATGTATTATATATATATATACACACTCATGCTCATAATTATGAAATATTTTGTTGATACATGAGTTCGTTCTCCTATATCGTCCAAAATTATCAAGACAAGTATTTATTTCACAAAAACGCAGTATGTGAAGCAATTTTTGGATTTCATGAGATGACTAAAGTAAAAACTAAAATACGTTTGAGCGCAATAACAATTATATATTTTTTTCTACAAATCCACAAAAAAATATGAAAAAAATATTAAATTCAAGTAATTCAAAAAAACACGCAAAAAACTGATAATTTATTATCTAATGTCACTTATCAGTCATTAAATTACACTTTGGGTGCTGGGTTGTTTTGGACTTATGTGTCTAACCTTTCAAAAATGTACGATTTTTTTATAAAAATCCAAATGCTGTCGAGACAATTCATTTAGTTGGTTCAATGTGTCTTCATCTTACGATAAATATCATGAGTAGGAACTTCAGTGACGTTTGTCATTTGAACTAAAATGTATGGAACTGATTGTCTTATCGGCGCACTGGTGGGCCGATAGCACCCAAAGTGTTAAGATCAGAATTGTCTGTCTAATAACGCGCGTAACCACCACGTGACTCAACAACAACTCTGAATACCGCCATTTTTAAAACACATGTTTTAGCGTCGAGTCGGACGCCACAAAATGCTCAGCATGCCTGAAATACTTAGATTATAATTGTTTCATCTGGGGTGAGCAAATATTAATCCCAGATGAACCGTTCACGGAAAAATAACAATTTCTTAAATGTCTCTAAAGTATTCCATAATTATGAGCATGAGTGTATATATATATATATATATATATATTTATATATAATTAGTCAATCCTTTGCTGAAATACTGAATTAATTATAGAGCATGAGTGTGTAATATATATATATATATATATATATCAAATAGTTGCATATTCGGGATTGTCAATAGTGCTCAATGCATTTAAGCAGAGCAAATTCACAAACATACTCTACACTGCGTACCAACCCTCATCATTCTGCCTGACGATCGCGAAAGCGTAAAACCAACGTTAGCAGTGCTAAGAGTATGTTTGTGTGTGTATATATATATATAATATAATATATATAATACATATTTGAGTTTAGAATCACGACTGTTTACCACAAAACTCTCCTGTGTTTTCAAGAATTGGTTGAATGACTTAGTTTCAATTCAGGCTCCCCTGAGCGATTTAGTGTAGAGTAGAGTAGTGAGGCAGTCTTTTCGGTGCAGTAGTAACATGCTTCTTGATTATGTAACATGATGTTGCTCTGATGTGTTACGCCCCATAGGTCGATTAAAGTTTTAACTTGCAAACTGATGTCCTATTGTTGTAAACGTGTGTTTCTTTTTGAGAAGTAATGAAATTCAATGACATAGTATTTCTGCGTTTGTTTTAAAATATTCAAAAAGGCGACTTGCAATAAGTGCTATTCCCATTTTCACACACACACACACACACACACACACACACACCACACACACACACACACACACACACACACACACCCACAACACACACTTTTGCGTCATGCGAATTATAAATCCAATGACGTAGTATTTCTGCGAGTGTTTTTAAAAAGATTCGAAAAGTAACTTGCAATAAGTGTTATATCCATTTTCACACAGACACACACACACACACACACACAACACACAACACGCGCGCGCGCGCGGCGCGCATGGCAGAATCATACAGGCTAACACCTAAACACAGCATAGAGATACAGATTCACGCACAAACTTACTCTGACACAAATACAGGATAGGTCTATACGTACACACAAAACATGCACACATTGAACACAAACCATGCAAATATACCACATATGTAAGACGTACGATTTCACGCACGTGCACACACAAACAAACTAAAGTTTCAACTATTGCTTTAAACGTGTGTTTCTTTTTTAAAAGTAATACTTCCTTTTGCGTCATGTGAATTATAAATCCAATGACGTAGTATTCCTGCGAGTGTTTTTAAAAGATTCGAAAAGTAACTTGCAATAAGTGTTAGATATCCATTTTACACAGCACACACACATACACACACATACAACACAAAACACATACACACAACAAACATCACACACATACACACACACACATACACACACAACACACACACACACACACACACACACAACACACCACACCACCACAGCCACACACATAACACACAACCGTCCTCCTACTACAAAAGTATTACAACATCACTATAAACATATATTTTGACGATTGAAGGGTCTTTCGTGTATATTTCCTAAGTGAAGTTGTATTATTGGAAAATAACAAATTAAATTTGAAAAAATAATAATATAAATTTGTCCTTTCCTCTCCAAGGCGGAGAGATTATCAAATGCACGGCGTACTCGCTACAGAGGGCTGATACATAAAAAAATTAACATTTTTTCGCCTCCTATAGGAGTGGGGTGTTAATTCATACTAGCAATCTAAATTCCATTTCATATTTGCCGAAAACGTCTGATGGTTTGGAAAGCACTTCCCCAACAAACAAAAATGTCAAGTAGTTCCTTGAACGTTTTGTCTCAGCATATTGTGGAGAGAAGAGCATCATCTGAAATTTAGTAGCCTTAATTCCTCCTAATTTCATGTCTTAATGAAGAAAGAAGCGCTTTCCTCTTTGCGCGTGTGTCTTCTTCTGAGACGCGCATGAAAGCAGCATATTGGCATTGTTTGGTTATGTAGAAGTCTTTCCAGACCATCCAAAAACCATTTGACGGCAATATGAAAATCGAATATACGATGCTAGAGTGAATAAACACCCCACCCTACAGGGAGGCGAAAAATGTTTAATTTTTTGTTCCAGCCCCTCTGTAGTGGGTCACTGCATTTGATAATCTCTCCGCCTTTGGAGAAGAAAGAAAAAATTATATTCATTAATTCTTTGTCAAATAATTTGTTATTTTGCCAATAATAACTTCATTAGGCATCATAACAGAAAAGACCTCCTTCAACTCAAATTATGTGTTATGTTTGCAATACGTTTGAGTGAGGGAGGGTCAACAGCTCGGCAACAATCAACATAATGTGGGCATAATTACTAGAATCAATTCGTGGAATCAATAAACCAACGTTGATGAATCCAATGGCTGTGCCAGAGAAGTCAATTTCATGGTACGGCTAAAATTAATTGTTCATCTTTCTGTCAATAAATGAGTTTCCAATTATGGACCAAGATTTTTTTTTTTTTTTTTTGTCCAGCACTTCGTCCAATACTGATTTCCAATGACAGGCGCAATTGAATGCAATAAGGGATTCCGCATACGAGAAAATATTGTATAGTCCAGCTAGTATCAGTCAATGCCAATGAATGAGTTTCCAACTTTGGTCCAACTTTGATGGTCAGCATCTCATGTATATCAGTAAAATGAGTTCCAATGCTATCCAATTATTAGAGAATCATCATTCACGTCATATAAACGACATTCTAAACTCTGTCCCAACACCTACGTTCCTTTTAGCATCTGTCCAATAAGCAAATTCCACAAGGTATTAAAGGGACCGTAAAGTCGTCACGTCGTGGGCCGTTTTGGAGCCTGGCGCCGACTACGGTAATACTTCCGAAATCCCGGTATACTTCTTCGGAAAACGAAGGCGCGCACAATTGTGTGCAATTTCCCTATGCAGCACGTATTCACCCGAAGAAAGGGCGAACTAAGCCACTGAGTCGCTCATCGAGCAATTTCTGTTCGCAAGCTCCACGATTAACTGTTGTTACCACCACTGAACACTCTACACTACGTGCAATAGAGGTCCTATGTTACGCACTGCTGCAATTATGGGGCAACGTAAGGTAAATAAACGGCCATGTATACGAAGCGGCGCGTCCCATTTAATGTTATAATAATGTTTGATCTGGATGCAGCATTTTCTTTTTCTTCTTTTTAAACATCATAAATTTTCTTTTACTGAGCGCAGTAGAGAACCCTGTCAAGGCTAATTATGCGCAATATACTGAATGGTGATATAATAATATAATAAATTAATTTATTTCATTATTATATTATTATTATTATTATTATTATTATTATTATATTGTTTGTTGTTGTATTATTATTATTATTATTATTATTATTATTATGTATTATTATTAGTATTATTATTATTATTATTATTATTATTATTATTATCTTATTTATTATTATTTTATCTTCCCACCTAGCACATTTCCAATGAACGAGTTTCCAAATTGGCCAAATTTTTTTATCGCAACAGCATGGTCCAGCATCTGTCTAATGGACAACTTTCCAACATGGATCAACTTCAACTAGACCATCATCTCTTCTATGAATGAGTTCCAAATTGCACCCATGTCTATTTTCTGAGCAGCGTCGCAACAAAACGAGATTCTAATGTCTGACTAATGTGATTTCGTTCAACAGCTTTCCAATATCGAATCATTCCAACATATATTGATGTCAGCACCACTAAATATCCTGAATAATCTGTCTATCACCTGGCAGAAAAACCAAAAAGCAGTTCCAGAAGTAATCTGTTAGCAAATGAAGTGAAACGTTACATCATTTAATTACGTAACAAGAAAATTGTAATAACGCATACACGTTACCCGTGCTCTGCTTAAGACATCCTGAATAGTTATCCAATTGTATAGAACACACAAACTAATAAACACAGGCACATATTCTTTTTACGAATATTCTTAATTGTGTTCTAGGTATGTTAAACGACATAGGTCTGGGCTTACCATTGAGTCCCAACGAGCATTTTTCTGTAGTAACGAGAGAGCAGCAGCCGGGTTTAGGTGTGGGGGGCGAGAAGGTTTGTCCAGTCAAAAAAAACAATAGATCTCAGAACAGATGTTTTTACTGCACCCATGATCCCTTGTGCTAAAAAAAAAAACCGAGTGTTGCTGGCTTCAATTCAGGAGTACAAATCAATTTCTAATGTATCGCTAAAGACGGGAAACTCATTTCACGCCTTACCCAGAACAACAAATCATCACTCATCACCACTGCTGAATACTGTAATTTACCGTAGAATTTCATAAAGCTTCACCAAAGAGAACAACCAACTGTCGAACGTTTAATGGCGCCATTGTTAGAATCGGTGTAAAACTCACTGAGACTCAATAGTTAGAAGTAATATTTTAGCAATCTGATTTTGGTCCATGAATAATAACTGTACGAGGCTTATACGTAAAAATATCATTCAGTAATGCATATGTATAGACAGTAAGATAAATATCAACATACCATACACGGATGAATCCATTTGCACTGTATGGGGTCTGAAAGGGACTACAGACGGGTAGAATTTTTTTTTTTCTGTCGAGACAATAATTCAACATAAAGTGTAACTATAATTCTAAACTAAACTGATTTTGGCTGGCTTCTATTACGTTACTAAAGTCTTTTAATAATTCCTCCTGATATTAGTGTATTTGCACTAATGTTAGTGCTTTCAACGTGCCAAGAGAAGCCCTGCTTTAAATATCAATGATGACGTCATTTTAAACTCATTTAAGTTTATTTTCGTTTATTTTTTATTTATTATTATTGTTTGTTGTTGTGTTGTGTGTGTTTTTGTTCTTGTTTTTTGTGTGTGTTTTTGTTTGTTGTTTGGTTTGTTTGTTTGTTTTTGGTTGTTGGTTGTGTGTGTTGTTGTTGTTTTTGTTTTTGGTTTTTGTTTTTTTTTTTTGCGGGGGGGCTTAAAAATGTTTAAATCTTCCTAAAGGTGCGGCTGGTGATTGCTGGCTAGCGTTTAAACACTATGTCTGTGGCCAGCGGCAGCCCGTGCCCCGAAAACGCAGTTACACCGTGGGGTTAATTGCCATATTTTTTCCTCCGTATTGTAAGTTTTATTAGGTCTTTGCTAAGTTCGACACGAACTATCGAGGTATCCCGTGACGGTACGTGGAAGAAATTTGCTGGCCGTGAGTCAGCGGAGAATCAAAAGCTCACTACGTTTGGCTCAGTGGTATACGCACAGAATGTCGGTACGTTCCCTTCGGCCGCGCACCTCTGTTGGGTTCCGTCACGTTTCCCACATTCTGATCAAAGGATCTTGACCACGTTTAAGTAATAAGTTCAATTATCCGCTGTTATTTGTTTTGATTTTTAATTAATATTTAACACATTGCTGTTTCCAAGTAGCAAAATGCTGAGTTTGACGCATTAATATGAAAGGCTGGTAGCAAACGTTGACTGACTGAAAAAAAATGGTAATCATACTCATTGATTAACAAAAGCAAATAAATGAAAAATAAAGTGTAATAAAAGAATGGTTGATTCTGCTTTAGAATGATACCGAATACACTTACTTTCTGAGAAAATTAGTGCCAAAAAGTATTTTTCCGATTGTTCCATCTTTTTCATACACGCCTATAAGAAATGTGTACTCGGCCAGTATAAATGGAATTGGCACCCGTCCTGCAAGTCGCTAGAGGTGCAAATTTCGAGAGCTTCCTCTCAGGCAGATCCGTGAAGTCTTTCGCTCCTGCCGGGCCCCAGCTTTCATAACTCCCCCCAGAACGACATTAGCCTATCAGACGTAGTAGCCTACGCACGCCAACGCATCCGTACACGTTCGGCCAAAACGGACGCAGCATACCTAATTAGCGTCCAGAACCGGTGACAAAATACGAAACAGAATCGTGACAAAACTTAAAATAGGATTCGTGAAAGTGCCTGAAATATACGTGTTCCAGTCCCGCACGGACCGACATCTCAAGTATTGTTACTCACCTATCTGTCAGCGTTCTACTGCACATCGTTTTATACTATGGTCCTACAGATTTCTCATTGGGCAGCCTGTGACTAACCGTGCAAATTTTTTGAGCGGTTTGAAAACTATTTTCTGGCCGCAGATATCTACGGCAATCACAGGACTGTCATCAGTACGTAACTGTCTTGCATGCATCAAATAAACAGAATATTCATTCGAATTTGGCATTAATTATGTAAAGGCCTACGGTTACACCCGAAAACATATATTTTTGACAAGGCTGAATCCTTTTCACCAACTTGTCGCACGGGCCATTCGGCTTTTTGTTTTCGACAGAGGAATAATGATAACAAAAAAAAAAAACAGCAAAGAGTACCATAAGCGTGTCGTCAGGAAATTGTAATTACGGCGAGGTCTACTACGTGGTTTCGTAATATAAATTTGTTCTTTCATGATTGAAATGCAGGACAATAACTAAATACAACACAGAGCAAAGCAAACACAAATACCGATGAAGTTTGTATGTGTCATTTTTTCTGTTCCTGTTTATCTTTTATTAATAAAATAGTTAAAATATGTATCTTTGTCTGTTAACATGACGGCGTTTTCTTTCTTCAAATTAGCACACCATTCGCCATTTTGTTTTCGACACAGCGAGGATAATAATAATGAATAATAGCAATAATAATGAAGAATAACCAAGAGTACCATAAGGAAATGAATCAAAACAAAATAAAGATATGATAATGTATTATTTTCCCACATAGGGTAAGCCTCATTCAGCTGAAAACGCCAGTTTTCCTCGGTGTCCGAGAATTGTCATTACGCAAGGTCTACAGGTGTTTCGTAATAATTATTGGTGCTTTCATGTTTGAAATGCAGACAATTATAAAATAACATCAAAGCAAAATAAACACAAATATACATGAATGTTATCCATCTTCAATGGTTTTTATTTACTTTTTCTTAAGTTTTATGCTTTTTATGAAGAAAAGTAGTTTTGTGTTTTTTTTTTTCTGTTACGTGGAGGCACTAGCGATGTAAAGAGTAGGCAAAGTGGCTTCAAAATATACGCTACCACAATGATTAGGAACATACGTTCATCATAACAATAAAAAAACATAACAATATGTACGTGATGCTATTGATGATTTTCAAATATTTACTCACGCTGACACAAAACGAATTATTCTGATGAGAAAATTTCATATAAAAGATACCGCCTGTCGAGAAGTTAAAGTTACGCTGCGCAGCCTAGGTCAAGTAATTCGTTTAGCAGTCTCGTAAGACTTCAAACTACTTGTTTGTTCTAGCAGATCCCGCAGACGGTAACAGTAAAAGCAATAAATGCTTTCCGCGGTGTTTTAAACTGTTTACAGGCTAGCACAGTGCTATGGCATGGTCGGCAGCTGCTGTGCCCTGTTCAAAATACATGAACAAAGACCAAATGAAATGTTACTTACGCCCGAGAATAGCGACGATGAACCAGGCGAGTTACTTCTAACTCCCGATGCACTGCTGTCTCGATTCCTGCTGCAAATGTCATCGAGGGAGAAGAAGGCTTAAAGGTATTGGCTACATACCACAGTTGAAAAAAACTTGAGCATACATGATTCCCATATGCTACCATTGTCCTTTGAATAAGGTCTAAAAATGAGGCCTGAAAAAAAGATTGTATTTCAAAATGATTATTAGTGCTTCAAAAAGTGAAAATGTAAAGTTGACGGATTACACCTGCCCATTTTCTCCGCATAAGCCTTACTGTGTTACACCTACGCTACTTAAACTCGCCCCGAGTTTTAACTGTTTAATTATGCATAACTTGCCATTGGCAGATAACTTTCCAAACTTTTTTTTTATTCTAGGGTTTATTTGTCCATATGAACACTACTATGTAGTTCAGATATCAAAATTTGAGCAAATTTTTAAATTGAAGCTTCCACTAATGATTAGCCTATCACTTAATCCAAGAAGCTTCGAAACGTCTCCCGAGACAAATTTTGTAACGAACCATTCTATCGTCAAGTTTCAAGTCTTTAAAGAGCCGTATAACCGGTTTCTTCTGATATCAAATTAAAAATTCATAAATTCGAGTGTCTTGTCTCCACCATTAGATGGTAATAGCCTATGGTTTGCTTCTGAAGTTCAACAGAGGTAGTCATGTGTCCTCCACTCTTCTGCTTAAACCGAAGAATCATATCAAATTAAGGCCATTGTTGAATGCTTATTTTGTAAACTGTGGTGTGATGTATCAGACTGCTATTTATGTCATTCAATAGCTATTCAAAATCTAACGGTCACCATAACCCCAGCCAAACTCTAAACGCATACTAGCTAACAGGTTCTTAAACTGTCCCATTTTTCTTCTATGTCGTAGTAATTTCTCAGTGGTTAATTTTGGGGCTTGAAATGAGATGAGCCGAAGCATTCTGCCCCAAAAGCGCAATGAGTCATAAAAAATTTTAGGGTCTATTGTTACTGACCTCTTCAACTTACAAGTGTTACAAAGATGTGTCATCATTTGCAGCGTCAAAAAACACCTAAATGAATTGAAATCAGTGAAATCATATCCAATGTGAAGATATTATAAATAAACACCTTCTAGAGACTTGGTAAAATATTGAGTTTTGGTGAAAATCTGGACGGTTAAACCTTCATTCTTCTTCAAATTACTCAGAAGCAATTTAAAAAAAATCCCGAACGTCAAAGGTGCACGGCGTGCCAGTTCGCTAATTTGTCCCGATCAGCCGTTAGCGCAAATGGTCGTGCGGAGGTTAGCAGTTTAACCATCATACGCTCCGCTAGTCTTGCGACGATACACATAACCGCGATTCGCAGTTTGAGCAAAATTGATAGACTCACGAAAGAAGCAACATTCTGGTAACATGTTGTTATAGTTTTCTCATTAAAAACAACACATTCATTGACGTTGGATCTCACCTTTTCAAACGCACACATTTTAAGTACTAAACTACCGTTTGGTTTGATAATGAAGAAGTAATGGCTCACATCCCTGACACAATCTTTAAACAAACTGAATTTGAATCTAATACTTAAGCCGGCATCAACTTCAAAATAATGGGCCGCCATCCTTCTCCTGCAGTTTAATAACCTAACATACACTTGGTGTTTTCATACCTACTGATAACATGGGGGATTCTATTTCACAGTTCATTTGTTTGTTTGCTTGTTTTTTTGTTCAGGGCAGATTGATTTTTGGCAGGCTATTCATAACTGTCATTAGCACTACTTACAATATAAATTGCAGTAACAAAGACAAGCAAACCTATTCCATGAGTATTTACACATAATAGCATAATTATCCTTTTATTTGGAAACTCAAAGTTTCTATGAATACAGTACAGTCAACGAGATAATAATGACAAAACATGCAAGTTAATTCATTGGCAGTGAGCAGAGAATTTAGGTATAGTATGAAATGGCAATGTGTACAGTGCGCGAAATTTCCGCGACAGATTACTTTTAAACACCCCTTATCGTCCTACTGACGCTGTTCATTCGTGAAAGGGTGTAAATAAACGTAATGTGATAAAACACAATAAACCCTGCTGATATGGCTGATAGATACTGAAAAAAAGTGTGTTTTATTTCAATGGAAATGATAAGAGTCTTTCTTACAGGTTGGACTGAAAAATGAAGCTCCTTGTCTTCTTTGTAGCTCCATGGGTCTCGCTTGGCGGTTATTATGGCTCACTCTGATAAGGAGTAGAAAGTAAGTTCATCGCAGTTTAGATGATTATTGATGCATTTTATTGTTATGTATCATTTATTATCTGTCTCGTCGGAAATGTGTGAATGTGTATTGATCTCTGAAGACTGCAGAGTGCACTGAGTTATGGTTCAGGGCTGGACAGTTTTTCCTATTCTCAACAACGCCAAACTCGTGAAAAAACCAAATTTCAATTTGATGGCATATTATGAAAACATACCCTAGATATGGTTAGAATACCATTGTAAGAATTGTAACATCTTTCAAACCTCTGCCGCGGCCTAAAATTTGGATGACTCGGTCTACCGCAGTAAGATTTTTTAACATGAGGTCATGCGCGCTGCTGAGCATTAGAGACAACCTATTTTACAAAAGTCGTACTAGAGTAGTAGTAAGCAGTATAGTAGTAGTAATATAGGTAGTAGTAGTAGTAGTAGAAGTAAGTAGTATAGAAGTAGTTACTAGTAATAGAGTAGTAGTAGCAGTGGTAACTCAGCAGCGATACTATTTAGTGGTTGTTGTCAAGGCCGTAGCCAGAATTGTTTTCCTTGGAGAGGGGGACAAGAAGCCTCAGTTACTGGTCAAACTATACTAAAATCAAAATCTGAGAGTAAAAGGGTGTAATTTGAAGAAAAAAAATGGGGAGGGGGCAACTACCCTACCCCTTCCCCACTGCTACGTCATTGGTTGTGTTCATCTGTTAGATCCACTGATTTCGTTTTTTGGCGAATAAACGTCACCCCCGCCCATATATTCTTGCTAATCAATTTGTAGAATCACGTTCAGAGGCTACAAGCGTCCTTTATTAAATTATCAAAACTCCAGTATCCAATTTTACCTCTCAGCAGTCAATAATCTAAACATACACAGGCATTTTCCTAAAATACATCTTCTGCTAATCACTTTTAATCGAACACACTTTGTACAGTATATACATTGCAATAATGGTTGTTCACTCTTTACTTCGCACGCAGATCATATGCCGTTGGAGAAACGGTAAGATATCAAAGCTTGC
The DNA here is from genome assembly GCA_001188425.1 of Eucidaris tribuloides. Classification (NCBI taxonomy): domain Eukaryota; kingdom Metazoa; phylum Echinodermata; class Echinoidea; order Cidaroida; family Cidaridae; genus Eucidaris; species Eucidaris tribuloides. The sequence goes on from JZLH01S0276792.1 coordinate 27,795, forward strand.
ATAACTAAGCAAGCATTTGAAAGTGAGGTTATGAAACATCTTCTATCTATTTTGACTTAGTTTTGCTTTCTTAAAGAAAAAAACATGAAGTCTGCACAGGGCATTTGCTCACGTTGAAGTGATCCTTACTGATTGTATTAGAAAATATAAAAATGAATCCTCATCAGCCATCTTTACTTATTGATGTTCACAATTATTACAAATTGATTCACTTTCGATAATAAAAGGGCACAATAGAGGGCGATGTGCCAGTGATATTCTCGCCTTGGGTATCAGTTTTGTCGCACGACGAATTGAACCCTGGCAAACTAAAAGGCTTGAACGGGCTGTACAATGTCGGCCGCGGCTCCATCTTGCCTTAATCTTTCACATACCTTTCTGTGAAGTATGCTCGCGGGCCCAGCAATCTGGCGTTCTATGGCCGAAAGGACTTCACGATAGCAGATTCGTCGCGCACAGTGGAACACGATCTCTGTTACGAAAAATAGCCCGAATGTTTTGAAACCTGGCTTTCCACTACAAGGCGTGATCATGACCAGCAAATGCAAAATTAGTAATTTCGCAACCTATCCGCTATGCTTCAAGATTCTTTAATTGTCTTTGTCGGTCGCGAACATACTTCCCGCAATTCTGCACTATTCGGAGAGTGGCAAAAATTCCCATGAAGACCAAATTTGACTCGGAAAATGACTTCTCGTCTCTAATGCAAAAGCTCCAACAACTCCGGCGGGTGAGGAAAGGCGAATGACTTTAGCAAAAGGCGCGATTGCCGATGTGAACTAATATAAAGATAATTCTAAAAGATATTAAGTTGCTTCACATCCTTGCCTAATATCGGTGTTCTCAGTGGACGCTAGCTCTTGGTCTGCAAGGTTCAAGTTCGTCTTTTGCACGTCCTTGCCAGCTACACTGAATGTATATGGGAATTCGCGTTGAAGATTATTGGACAATGCACCAATTATATAATTGTCTACTCGGCAAAATCGTATTAGCATTTAATCTTTTGAATGGGTATTGAATCATGAAGAAACAATGAAGTGACATCATGTTCTACTCTAATTTTACGTCCTTCAACAGGCACCCTCTAGGAGAACAGAACCATACATACGAAAATACCAGCATGTGGGACTAGTCGTGACTAAAATCTACTTTTATGAAAATTATTATTTTTCTGCGTTTTTTCCATCCGATAGCCTCTTCTCATTGTTTGAAAAGTAATAAAAGCCCCACAATTATGATAACTAAATCTGAAAGACCTGAAATACACGCAAATTTGTGTGGCTGGACAAAATGTAACGTAACTAAACCGTAACGTAATGTTTCTTGATGTTGTACGTTAAAAATGGAAAGATTTTTATGCATAAGGTTATATTTGAAATGACTTATCAAAGACACAGCATAAATAGCATGAATACACATTTTGGTTTCAGTTGAAACACGTTGAGGAAACTTCGAGGACAAAGACTTGTCATATTTTTCCATGTCCTCCTTTACGTAAAGTAAACTAACCATAATAAGTTCTATATTACCACTATGAGACATGTCTCATGATTTTGCTTGCATGTTGTGAAGCTAGTGCCAGTCCTAGAGAATTGTCAGTACCAAAAAAAAAATAAATATGAAAGCATATTCAATAAAAGAGCGCAAATGTTGAGTCAAGTTTGTCATAAAGTGTAACGTAATAATCACAGGAATTTGCCCATATCATATGTATTCTTGCCAGTGGCAGCAAACCCTTCCAAAGATCTTATTCCAGATTCTTAATTTGCCATCACTTTATTCGATCGAAATTTTGGCGTCAACGAGCATCATTGTGAAGGTCCATAAATGTATTGATATATTCTTAAGAATCCGCAGTGCTTAACTGGCAAAAGCATGATGTTAAAATTACACCATCGTGTCGAGAGACCGCCCCGAGGTTTTACACCCAGTGTTAAATTCATGGGTTAATTCACACCTCATCGCTGTTATTTATACACATTCTGCTGTATATCAACTAATATTTGGTGTTATATTCAAACTCGCATGGCGTATTTTTAAGCGCCTAGGGTGGCGCAGTTTCTGTCACACAACCGGGACTCGTGTAGTTTTTTACAGTATTAATAAAGTTTTTAATAATGCTATAATAATACATGATGCATTAAAACTATGATTACAGCTGTTGTTATTATTATTATTATTATATTATATTATATCTATTTATATTATATTATATATATATATTATATTATATTATATTATATTATATTATATTATATTATATAATTATATTATATTATATTATATATTATATTAAATATATATTTAAATATATCATTTTCTTTATAAAGTGCGCAAAAGCGGGAGCCCATGTCCGGCGCATGGACAGTTCATGCTGCTGCGGGAGTATGTCATGGCAGTAGTATTTTCAATATTCTGCAGCTAATCGCATCGATCTTCATCCGTGACCTATGGGACGGAACATCCAATCATGACGTCGTGGAAATTTTCGCTGTTTTGATGTCGACTTTGCCTGCCTAAATAAAATACACATACTTATATCGTATTTAATTATTTCATTTATATAGATATTGCCTCGCAGTATTATATTGAGTTAATAACTTTACGGAAAGAGAATGAATATATATCAAATATATAATATGATAATATAATAAATATATTTGAATAGTTATAAAACAATGTATATTGCATAAGAAATGGATTAATTAATAATGCAATCATTCACTGAATTAAAGAAATTAGTTTATTAATAAAATAGAGCAGATAACATAAGGCAATATCAGCGTCTAAAAGAGTTGGAAGTTATGTGATTTCAGACCACGACTGATAAATATCAGCAAAAAATGCATTTGTTTTTCAAGAATTGGTTGATTATGTACATTTCAGGATTCAAGCTCCACATGAGCGATACGGAGTGGTGAGGCGTCTTTGTTTGCAGGTTGTTCAGAATAAGTAATTCTTAATTAAAGTAACATCATTATATCAGAATTGTTCTAGTAATAATGCTCCGTAGGTCTGATTAAAGTTAAACTTGGCGAAACTGTGTTGTTGTAAACTTGTAATCCTTCAAAAATATTTTGCTTTGCAATCATATCAAAATAAAATTCTTTTTTTGGCGTGTGTCATGAATATTTGTAAAAAGGTATTTTTCCAATAAGTGCTATACCATGTCACAAACACACACATACACATACACATGCACACACCACACAACACACACACCCACAGAAGCACACACACACACACACATACCACACACACATCACACACA